>VSTD030000080.1:0-20257 GCA_008808055.3 Sporobolus alterniflorus | reverse complement strand
GCTCATCAGAGATAATATTCCTGACTTCAGATTCGACATTTTTCTGTAAATTGACATATGCAATATATCAGGTATACAAAAATGGGATCAAATTGAAGCAAGATATATGATACGAAGCATACACATGTAAAAGTACTCATCCATTGGGATGGTAAGAAAACTACTCTTTGTTAATCACGGCCAGCATAAATAGATCTATTTTTGAACAGGAATGTTATAATTAGAGAGTGATGATCGTATTCAATAATTGTTAGTGCTGCAGTTAGCTATCAAGAAACGTTCAGAAATGCATAACTATGGTGTGTGTAACATTGCTATTTCCATGCCCTGTGAGTAAACAAGTCAGTGCTAGAACCGTTTTCGGAAACAAAAATGTTTTGAACCAGCAGACCTAGAACACCCTCCGCACAGACTAGATGGTAAGAAAATTACTATAATTTCTAAAACTAAAAAATAATCGAGCAGGATGGAGCACATCATTAGCATTCACAAACAGCATCATCCATGGAAATTAATTCATCCTGAATTTATTATTAGTTACAGCCTACAAGAGTATACACAATGCATAAAGAAACATATATTGCAGCTACTATTTCCAAGACACATAAAATGCCTCACACCAAATCTGATAAAAGGAATTGTGGAGCATATTTATTACCATGTCATTGGAAGGCAGTGGCTGCTGCTGTGCCCTGAATTTCCAAAGCAAGTTGCTTCTGTCATTTTTAACTCTTTTTAGGCAATTTGTCCTGAGCTGTTGATGAAAAAAACAACTGTTATCCAACAATTACGTCTGATAGATAGCAAGTTAAGGCATGTATAATCGATGATAATGCATCAATTGGAGCTGTCATATCCCCCAATACAGATATTCAGTTCAGAACGTATCATGATCCCTAAGATAGCACAGCCCAACTACGTCAGGAAACATGTCGCAACCGCGCCAGCAGTTTTTTCAGGGAGCCGCCGCACTCGTGCAATCAATCGAACACCTGGTGCGCGGCAAGGTACGCCGTTGCTCCAACCGCCACGTACCCTAATAATCCAACAGAAGCAGCATGTCCCAAAATCCCAAGAGTTCTACCGGCAATCAGCAGGCAAGATCCACCGGCGAGATGAGCTTGGAGGTGTCGACGCACCTCTGATTTCCAGTCAGGGCGGTGGAATTTGAGGGGGAACCTCCTGGACCGAGCCGAATCCATGGCTGCTCGCTCACCCCCGCTGGATCGGCGAAGCTTGGGTGTGTTGCCGAGCGTATAAACTGGCGAGAGCGGGTCGCGTAGCAATCGCGGCGCGAGCGCCGGTCGGAGGAAGGATTCAGCCGCCTGCGGGGTCTGCACAGCCGAGGAAGAGAATAGGCGCTAGGAACTGAGCGGAGGATTAGGTTGAAGGCCGATCCGAAGATTTACAAAACGTTTCCTGTACTGAATCCAAATTTGTAAGGGATACAAAATTCCAAATTTGTCAGGGTTGCGAAATTCGACGGTTTTGTCAAAATTCGCTGAAAACTTGCGGATTCTGTCCGCAACGAATTTAAAAACTGGCCGGGTACTGTTCATGATTTCGAAATTGCGAAAAATCAGATAAAAATACTATAAAAATTAGAGCAAATTCTAAGAGGTATGATGAAATTGTTTTTTCAAATCTCAACTATTTAATACCTTTAAATTTAAATTTTATTGGATATATTGAAATGGGCCAAATGGCCCATTAGGGGCAGTTACCTTCTTCTTCACTTATCAACCACATAACGACTCCACCAATGGCTCCGCTCCTCCAGGCTCCTTATCCGCCTCCTTACTTCGATGTCCGGCGGCAAAAGGAAGAAATCGGACCAATCCAGTCGGAAATCACCCGCTCAACGTCGGATTTCGGGTCTTCCTTTACGTGAGGGATTAAGCCATCGAAGTTCCACCTTGGTATGGTGCCGCTGGGTTGGGAGTTCGTCTATTGCTTGGATTGGTCCTTAGTGCTGCCGGATCGGATTTTGGCCAAATTGGAACGTCGTTCACTGCATTTCTTACAAATAGGATCGAATTTCGGAAAAAATCAGCTGAACTATCGGGCAAACCGGCCGGTAATCGGTTTTTGTAAAGTGCACTGTACAAACATCACTCCAATTGAAATTCATCTGAATTTTGATGAATTTCACCAAATTTCTTGAAATTCGGCGGGATCAGCCACATCTGATTTTTTTGTGCCTGACGAATTTTCAAACATTGCTCCTAGTTTGGACCCCGATACAAACTGGCCAAATATAAATATTGGTCGCAATTATTAGTCGCGATCCAAATATTTACATTCTACCCTAATTTTAAATAATTATGAAAAAACTGATTTGGACCGGACGGCTCGTTTCTCTCTCTGCTCGTCCCCTCACCAGTGGCATGTGAGAGCGGACTGGCCGTAGGCCGACCCGCATTCTGTCGGAACAGCGTGTTAGTATATAAAGATTGATGGGATGGAATGTGAGAGCGGACTGGGCCGTGGGCCAAGCTTGTTGAGATGTGCTAACAAACCATAGAGATAATAAGCAAGGCAGCAACCAGAAAAGGTATCGAATATTATAATAGAACAAACCAGCAGCTACTGTTGTCTTCCTACGCTTCTCTATTCTTCCTCAACTTCAAGTCAATTATTGATGTTCTTCCTCAAATCCTCCAGTTTTTCTCTCAAATCTCGTGTAATCCTCCTATTCTGGTATCTAAATACTTGCCAATACTGTCTGAGTGCTAACAATTTGGCTTTAGAGCCGTTCCAATCCTTGAGAAAATTTTCCCCACCCTAAACCCTACCCTAATTCATTTTGATTCGTCCCCAAATTGATTATGTACCATGGATTCGAGGTCATGCTCGCCGCCTGCGGGAGATGGAGTCACGTTTGTGCACAATGCTCGACAGCCGATGCGCTGTGCCGGAGTGTCGTGTTGCGGAATTTGAGCAGTGTGTTGTGGGGTTCAACAACGACGAGGTGCCTATTTTCACAGGGAGCCCTTCCACAACGACTTCGACGACCGTGTAGCCACATTCAAGCTTATCAGGTCGGAGCATGACACAGAACCCATCTTCACTCAGGAGCATGTCTTCGATGACCTCGTAGGGAGCCAGAGCAGTGACAATTCCAGCGTCGTTGAGGTGCTCGTCGACTGTGACTTCCTTTTTGGGGCTCCGACATCTGCATGCGTCGATCCCTGGTGCTACATCTCATGCACCAGCCGCACTGCCCCATGCATGCCAAGGCGGATGAGTAGGGCGAGTTCATGCACATCTCGGGTCACCGCTTCTACAACTTCCTCGAAATCCAACGCATCTCGACGCACAACATTGAACATCACAAGGCGACACAACGGAATGGTGGTGGTTCTCAGCTTCCCTCTACTATAACACCCCATGTTATGAAAATCCTAATAAAGTCATTAGCAATGAATTATGTGCTAATGCGGTCCTAAATCAAAAGGTGGAATTTAAAGATCAAGTTTAGATTTCAAACTATCGCGAAGTCAATCCAAATTCCACTTTCAAAAGGAATTCAAAATTTTTATCTGGTTTTGCTGAGAATTTAATTTGCCTTGCAATAAGGTCTAAAAAGGAAGCTGTTGGCCAAGTTTCATCAAAATCCGAGTTCCCAAGAATTCCCAATCAAATTTTCCTTGTTTTCTACTCCTAAAAATTTCTCTGAATTTTAATTCGAAATTCATTTCGAATCCGAAGAGGTTTCTATAAGAAAAGTTGTTCCTTATCTCAAATGCTTTCCAACCATATTTTATTTCACATTTTTTGAGTTGGAAAGGTCCTGTTTGGATCGAATCAAGTTTAAGAAGATTTGAAGTGTCAATTTCAAATTCGAATTGATTCTGTTTTCTTTTTCTTTTTCTTTCTTTCTTTTCCCGGCTCAGGCCCACCTGTCATACCCCCTCCCCACCGCCAGCTGGGACCCACCCTGCAGGCCGGCCCACCGACCAGCCTCCCCCGCTTTTTCCTTTCTCTCTCTCTTTTCCCCTGCTTCTCCCGCGAGTGACCCGACGCCGCCTTCCTCGGGCTGCCACCCGCACCCAACGGCCGCGTGCCGCAGCTGCTATCCGATCGCGTGTCATCCATGCCCGGACCAATCCTCCTCCCAGCATGCCACATGGCCATTGCCCCCCCTTCCGGACCTCCCCTCCTCCATTTCTTCTCTGTCGCACCGCTTTAAAGCATGTCGCCGCCGCTGCACGGACTTTTCTTTCCCCTCGCGTCCCCTTTGAAATCCCTCACACGGGAGGCCTCCTCCTATTCCCCAGTGACCTCTGGTCCAGCTCCGCCACCGTCGTGCTCTCTCTTCACTGAAATTGAAGCCACTTCCCCTCCTTCGGTGAGCCGCTTCCTCGCCCTCCTTCTTCCTCTGTCCCTCACCCTCTCCCGCTCCTCCCACCGCAGGATGAGCTCAGAGCCATCAGAGAGCCTCTGCCACCGTCAAACGCCACCGCTCAGGTCTGAGCCGCCGCCCCAACGTCGCGAAGCCGTTGCGGTGTGCCCCGTCCTCCATACCCTTGTCCGGTGCCACCCCCTTAGCACTACTGTGCTCGCACCGCCGACCACGCCACCCGGGAGCCGTCGGTGAGCTCCCGCCGACCGTGCCACCGCAGCCGCCCTGGGCACGGTGACCGGTCCAGGGCGTCGCGTCGCGCCATGTGGGTCGGCTCACTGCTGTGCCGCGGCCTGTGGGCCGAACCCAGCCTAGTAGCCATTTCCTTTCCAAAAATTTAGAAAACAATTAAATAAATTCTCAGGAAATAAGCAGAGCTTCTAAAAATCTTAGAAAATATAATATAGCTCCTAAATATGCAAAGTAAATTTTGTTGACCTCCTTATGAGTAGATCTACACCATGAGCTTAACCAAATTCATAGGTATGCATTATTCCTCTGTTGAAAATTCTAAGAAATCAAAACTTGAAGTATTTATTTACAAAAATCTATGCAATATTAAATCTTGAAATCTTGCATGCATTTTCCTCTCATTTTCAATGGCTTGTATAAAATAGCTCACATTTAATTTCTACCTAGATAATTAGTTATGCTTTAATCCTTGTTTTGGAATATAATAAATTATAGTAAATTATCCATGCCTAGAAAAATAACCATTTTTGGTTTAGTCCCTCCTTTTGCTGCATAGAACCTGTATAAAATCAGAGAACATGATTAGATGCATAAATCTCAGGTTATTAAATTTCTAATGCATAGTTAATTTATAAATAAATAGAAAAACTAGGGGTAGTTTAGTAAGAATAGCTTGTACGGGTTAATGAGGGTAAGATGCTCGTGATCATGCACCATATTGCGCATTGCACCCCATTCATTACACTAGTTAATGATGATCATATTTTGCATATGTGGGTAGACTGCGCGGAGCTGGAATTAGAATTTCAAGCGGAGCGAGTTCAATGGGCGTTTAGAGGTCCACAAGCATCAACTGGTGAGGATACTAACTTAACTTTGAATCAAGGCAAGCCCTGGTGCATCCCACTAAAGTCCTTGCCTTTTATATTTGAACTTTATTTATAATACTATATGCTTGTGCATTAAGTTTATAGGAGTTGTATGGCGTCGTAGATGCATTAAGATCTTCCTTCCTGGTTACCCTTGTTACCATTGCTAGAATAGTTACAGGTCGTTAGAAATGACTAGGCGTAAACATAGGTGTCGGTAGACGCCGAGTGGTCGAAAGACCATGTGTCGGCAATAGGTGCTTAAACACTCATATTTTTTATATATTAATATTTGATAAAATGAAGACCGGGCGGGGTCATTTAGGGGGATCAGTGGAACACCCTGAAGGGAAGGACAGGAAGGGTGTTGTGGCTATTTTGATGTTTCTATGTGGTAGCCCCCATCTGTGTCAGTTAAGGACCGAGGGGTTGGTACTCGTGAGCAAGTATTGAACATACCGATGACATACCAGTGATATGGGCTGGTAAGCCTAGTAGCCTGCTATCGACTGATGTTTGGTTTTCATTATTGCTTCAATGATTGTGTTGGGAGAGAAACTGGGTGGCGGACTTGCGGATCACTCAGCTGGGCTGGGGATTGTGTCGGGATCCATTTTTCTCAAGAGCAGTAGGGTCCGTCCAACGTTGTTGATGGCTTGTGAAAGGTTGCCACATACGGGGACCGCCCACAGGAAGCATGCGCCGGGCGTACGTCGACTGACGTGGGAAGCATACGTGTCGTGTGGGTTGGGTTTTCCCCTGCAGGGTGTACATCAATTCGAATCGCCGTGACTCTCGGATATGAGTAACTGCTTGTTCATAGCTGCCATCAAGTAGTAATTTACTAGAGTAATGTTTATGATTGAATTATGGAATTGCTTTAGTATAATTACTTATTTGCAGCTCTTGCTTGATTAGTTTAAATAGCAACTTTAGTTATAATGATTTGAATATAGCTGACTCATGATAGTAAGAGATAGTACGATTGAAATAGAGCAAAAATTTGAAAGTAAAGACTCACTCTTAGTGTGAGTTTGACTTAGTAATAGAGCTCTCCCTTTAAACCTTGCATGTTAGGAGTCGGCTATTTATGTCTATGTTGACGGGTAAGTTTTGCTGAGCTTTAATTGCTCAGGCTTTTCGTTGTTGTTGTTTTGCAGGTGCATTCTATCTCTCTATATATATTGGCATGAGTCGTTCTTGAAGACGGCATCTCTAGGGCAATGTGCCATTCTCTATCGATGAGTGTTTCACTTTTGCAAAATGTCTTTATTCCATATCTTTCACTTAAAATTCTATAATTGAATCCGCAACTCAAATTGTAATAAAGTTTAACTTTTAGAGCATTCCATATGTTTAATTTTTGTATGTGATATATTATACGTCATTACTTAGGTAATGACACCCCATAATGATCTTGGTTAGGACTAACCGTCCTTTTGAAGGGCGGAGATGCCACAGATGGTATCAGAGCCATTACGAGTATAATACATCATGTACAATCCTATTTTTAAAAACCGCAGTGAGGATGCACTTAGATGCCCATATAAGAACTATAGTAGTATTAACAAATGACAAGATAATAGGAATTTACTTTCTGTAATTTAATTTTTGTAATGACGCACCTACGTCAAGGTAAGAAGGTAAGTATCCTCTCGTCGGGTGATGTGACTCCCGAACCCATTGCCTCAAGGTGAGATTTGCTTCAGGACAGTCCCTATCATGCGGTATGGGCAGTAGTTCATCATGCGATGAGTCACGACTGCGTACCCAGGGCAAGTAGAGACATGTGAATGTCTTGTGGCCACTTCTGCAAGACGTTAATACGTTCTTGTGACGTATGCAGCGTTGTCCACGCTGCGTTAAATGTGTATGCGTCACTTAGAGGATAAGTGGTGATGTATGTCATATGTGTATATTTTGCTCTTCTGCAGGTACGCTAATCACGATTGCGTAAACTAGTTTCGTTAGAACTGACTACGGGGATGAGTGTGACTGCCACCGACTATACGTGCGCCTTATATATTGGGCAAGCTTTTCTTTTGGTGAGGAACGGATAGGACTGACATATGGCATGGTTTTGCATACACATGTGCATGAATAGAATGAACTTTGAGAGATATGCAATCAACAAAAGTTAAAATCAAAAGAAACTCAAAATCACTTCAAATTTTATACGAGCACCTCTTGAAAGTTATCGGTTTCAACTAGTCCTAACTTCTTCATTCGGAATTGAAACCTAGAGTTCTACCCCTCGTTAGAAGGGTTATAAAATTATCTAGGATCTTTGTATTTGGAGTTTCCCCTGCATTCCTTTGGAAGTGGGCTTAAAGTCCAAGCTTGTCCAGATAGCTTGATCTGACCAGAACTGATTTTCAGCAGCATCCCCAGCTTGTAGTGACCATAACACCTGAACCGTTGGTCGGATGAGGATGTATTTATGCTTTTTAGAAAGGACTAAAAATTCTCTATCACTTTTATATTCTGCATTTTTCCTGATTCTACACCGTTTTCGGTCGGTAGAGTTTTGCGAGATCATTGTCAATCTGAATCAGAAACTGTATCCAAGGTTCTTCCACTTATGCACTGTGTTCCTATGATCATAACTTCTTCCCTGTTTATCGTATTTGAGTGTATGAGTAGTGAATGGAAAGTTAAGAAAGTTCACTACGAGTTTGGCATTATAAGTTTTTTGAGATGATAATGCCTCAGTGGTCAAAAATATAATTTTTCTCAGGCGGTTCCAGTCTGTCAGCACAGACATACAACAACTTGGCTGATGTTCAAAAATTCATAACTCTTAAACCGTTTATCATATCAGGGCATGTAAATAACCATTGGAAAGAGAAAAAAAGTATTCTGTAACACTTGTATTGGACTCCCCATCAGATTCCAGCCACATTAGGATCATAATGGAATTTTCTGACTGCTGCTTGTAGTCAAGTCAGATTTGACGTCGGTGCCAGAAACTTTTGTTTTGAAGTTTTCTTGGTGTATTCAAGGATGACCACCTGTCGTGGTGCTTTAATATCATGATGGGGGTGTTTATGTTATTTCCGTTGGTCTCTTCTAGAGCGTTATACCTTTGAATCCTAAATTACATAGGTGTAATCTTGGAGCCACCTTGAGCTCTTTTGAATGTCATTGTAAATCCCCTCGCTCCTTTGGCTCATCCAAGGACATCTGATCGTGTCACCCCTCCCATTGATTCCATTAAATAAATCGTGGTCTTGATAAATCCACCCTTACTTATTTTTGAACCATAACACATCTTTGCCCCGCACATGGCTATGTCGTGCTCCAAAGACATCCGTCGCAACCCTAGCAAATTTTCTCATGACTCCTAGTTCCTTGTGCTGAAGCTAAGTCACAGGTTAGTTCTGACTGGTTGATGAGCTCATCCAAATTGCAATCTTGTCTTGAGTTGTACTGGTTCGCCCAGACGCCTTTTAAGACAAAAGTTGTAAGATGAAAATCGCATTTTCTTTTGGGAATCTATGAAAAGACTCTTGTGCAACATTCATCGGAACATATGATGTATTACTCAAGGTACGCAACCGAAAAGAAGGGTGTTGCCCTTGGAGTCTCATAGGTACAACCAGTCACATCCTAGCCCTAAAGCTTACTACTTTTCTAAGACTGATGATCGGAAGCCTTTTTCTCATTATCCGAATCCTTGCTTGGACTTTCCTAAATAGTGCTTGCATATCATTCACTCCTGCCAAAATGTACTCCTTGATTCATATCTACCTTTGAGCCACATCGTTGTGGGTTCGCAAGTGCCTCCCTATAACCATTTCACTCTAATAATGCTTTGGTATTGACCAAGTCTACCTAGTACCCAGCTTGATGTTGATTCACTCCAAGCCCTATTGTTTTGATCTCACGCGACTTCGTGTACCATCCTGTTCTACTATCCAAAAGAAGGTCACATCCGATCGCGCCAATGATCGCTTCAGTTAGAAGTTCTTACTCCAATGGAAGGTGTCAGCCTCAGCATGGGAACTTGAGACAGTCCTTCACCACCCAGAGTATCCGATGAAGTTGTCAGACCGAGAGGGTTGAGTGATGAGCGCAATATGACCGGACTCTACAACGTGCTCTGTCACCCACACCCAGATGGAAAAGTTGCATGGGAGACAGTGAAGATCCTCTTCTCAACTATCCGATATCCACGGATCTCCACGACCAATGCATCCTTCATCGTTTTCTTGTGCCCCCCCTTCTTTTGTAAATCTCGAGATGAGATTTCTGTAAGGGGGAGGGCTGTAACACCCCGTATTATGGAAACTCTAATCAAAGTCATTAGCAATTAATTATGTGCTAATGCGGTCCTAAATCCAAAAGTGGAATTTAAAGATCAAGTTTAGATTTCAAACTATCGCGAAGTCAACTCAAATTCCACTTTCAAAAGGAATTCAAATTTCTGATCTGCCTTTGCTAGAAATTTAATTTTCCTTGCAATAAGGAATAAGAAGGAAGCTGTTGGCCAAGTTTCATCAAACTCCTAGTTCCCAAGAATTTCCAATCAATTCTTCCTTGTTTCCTACTCCAAGAAAATTCTCTAAATTTTAATTTGAAATCCATTTCGAATCCGAGGAGGTTTCTATAAGGAAAGTTGTTCCTTATCTCAAATTCTTTTCAACCGTATTTTATTTCAATTTTTCCAAGTTTGGGAAGGTCCTGTTTGGATCGAATCAAGTTTGAGTAGATTTGAAGTGTCAATTTCAAATTTGAATTGATTCTGTTTTCTTTCTCTTTCTTTTCTTTTCCCGGCTCGGGCCCACCTGTCATACCCCCACTGCCAGCTGGGCCCCACCCTACGGGCTGACCCACCAGCCAGCCTCCCCCGCTTTCTCCTTTCTCTCTCTCTTTTTTCCCCTGCTTCTCCTACGCGCGGCCCAACGCTGCCGTCCTCGGGCTGCCGCCCGCACCGGATGGCCGTGTGCTGTAGCCACCATCCGACCACATGCTGCGTGGCCACTGCCCCCCCCCCCCTTCTGGACCCTCCCCTCCTCCATTTCTTCTCTGTCGCACCGCTTTAAATCACGTCGCCGCCGCCGTGCGGACTTTTCTTTCCCTGCGCGTCCTCCTTTGAAATCCCTCACGTGGGAGGCCTCCTCTTCCCCGGTGACCTTCGGTCTAGCTTCGCGGCCGCCATGCTCTCTCTTCACCAAAATTGAAGTTGTCGCCCACGTTCTTCCCTCCTTCGGTGAGCCGCTTCCTCACCCTCCTTCTTCCTCGATTGGTCGGCTGTCCCTCACCCTCTTCCCCTCGTCCCACCGCAAGACACCCTCAGAGCCGCCGGAGAGCCTCCGCCACCGCTCAGGTCCGAGCCGCCGCCCCGATGTCGCGAAGCAGTTGCGGTGCACCCTGTCCTCCATACCCTTGCCTGGTGCCACACCCTTAGCACCACCGTGCTGGTGCCGCCGACCACGTCGCCCAGGAGCCACCGGCAAGCTGGCGCCGGTCATGCCAGCGCAGCTGCCCTGGGCGCGGTGACCGGTCCAGGGCGTGCGCTGCGCGCGCCGTGCCGCATGGGCCGGCCAGGCTGCCGCACATGTTGGGCCGTAAGCCGTGAGCTGGGCCGCCTCGTTGCTGTGCCATGGCCTGTGGGCCAAACCCGGCCCATTAGCCTTTTCCTTTTCGAAAATCCAGAAAATAATTAAATAAATTCCCAGAAAATAAGTAGAGCTTCTAAAAATCTTAGAAAATATATTATATCTCCTAAAAATGCAAAGTAAATTTTGTTGAGCTCCTTATGAGTTGATATACACTATGAGCTTAACCAAATCCATAGTTATGCATTATTCCTCCATAAAAAATTCGAAGAAATCAAAACTTGAAGTATTTATTTACAAAAATCAGTGCAATATTAAATCTTGAAATCTTGCATGCATTTTCCTCTCTTGTTCAATGGCTTGTATAAAATAGCTCACATTTAATTTCTATCTAGATAATTAGTTATGCTTTAATCCTTGTTTTGCAATAGAATAAATCATAGTAAATTATCCCTGCCTAGAAAAATAACCATTTTGGTTTATTGCCTCCTTTTGCTGCATAGAACCTGTATAAAATCAGAGAACATAATTAGATGCATAAATCTCAGGTTATTAAATTTCTAATGCATAGTTAATTTGTAAATAAATAGAAAAGCTATGTGTAGTTTAGTAAGAATAGCTTGTATGGGTTAATGTGGGTAAGATGCTCATGATCATGCGCCATATTGTACTTTGCACCCCATGTATTGCACTAGTTAATGGTGGTCATCTTTTGTATATGCGGGTAGATCACGCAGAGCCGGAATTAGAATTTCAAGCAGAGCGAGTCCAATGGGCGTTCAGAGGTCCAGAAGCGTCAAGTGGCGAGGATACTAACTTAGCTTTGGATCAAGGCAAGCCCCAGTGCATCCTACCAAAGTCCCTGTCTTTTGTATTTGAACTTTATTTATAATACTATATACTTGTGCATTAAGTTTGTAGGAGTTGTATGTCACCATAAATGCATTAAGATCTTCCTTCCCCATTACCCTTGTTACCATTGCTAGAATAGTTATAGGTCATTTGAAATGGCTAGGTGTAGACATTGGTGTCGGTAGACGCCGAGTGGTCGAAAGCCCATGTGTCGGCAATAGGTGCATAAACACTCATATTATTATTTTTTGGATATTAATATTTGATAAAATGGAGACCAGGTGGGGCTATTTAGGGGGGTCAGTGGAACACATGGAAGGGAAGGACAGAGAGAGTGTTGTGATTATTCCGAGGTTTCTATGTAGTAGCCCCTGCCTGTGTCGGTTAAGGACCGAAGGGTTAATATCCGTGAGCAAGTATTAAACGTACTGATCGTATGCTGGTGATATGGGTCCGATAAGCCTAGTAGTCTGCTGTCGACCGATGTTTGACTTTCATTACTGCTTCAATGGATGTGTTGGGAGAGAAACTGGGTGGCGGACATGTGGATCACTCAGCCGGGCTGGGGGTTGTGTCGGGTGCCCTTTTTCTCGAGAGCAGTAGGGTCCGTCCAACACTGTTGATGTCTTGTGAAGCGTACGTGTCATGTGGGTTGGGTTTTCCCCTGTAGGGTGTACATCGATTCGAATCACCGTGACTCTCGAATATGAGTAACCGCTTATTCATTGCTGCCATCAAGTAGTAATTTACTGCAGTAATGTTTATGATTGAATTATGGAACTGCTTTACTATAATTACTTGTTTGTAACTCTTGCTTGATTAGTTTAAATATCAGCTTTAGTTATAATGATTTGAATATAGCTGTCTCATGATAGTAAGAGATAGTACGATTGGAATAGAGCAAAAAATTGAAAGTAATCACTCACTCTTAGCGCGGATTTGGCTTAGTAATAGATCTCCCCCTTTAAACATTGCATACTAGGAGTCAATTATTTATGGTCACACTTACGGGTAAGTCTTACTGAGATTTAGTTGCTCAGATTTTACCTTATTGTTATTTTATAGGTGTGTTCTCTCTCTCCCTATTGGCGTGAGCCGTTATTAAGGCCGACATCTTTAGGGCAAGGTGATGTTCTCTATCAATGAGTGTTTCACTTCTGTAAAATGTCTTTATTATCTATCTTCCGCTTAAAACTTTGTAATTGAATCCACAACTTAAATTGTAATAAAATTTAACTTTTAAAGTACTTCATATATTTAATTCTTGTATGTGATAATACATCATTACTTCAATAATAACATCCGATAATAATGTTGGTTAGGACTACCCATACTATTAAAGACTGATAACCATCACGGAGACCAACGCCCGACCCCCCATTCTAGGCTCGCAGCTCCTGCCGGCTAACCCCTTTGATTGCGTCATCGCCCACATCGGGGCTCGCTTGCTCAATGACAAGGAGCACGCTCGGACGCCAGGTTCTCCTCGTCGCCCCACTGCTGCCGCTAAACCAGAGCCCGTGGAATCTGAGGTTGGACTGCGTGTGCCTCTAGAGGACGCTTCCATCGACTGCCTCGCATGTCCTAGCCTGCACGAGCTTGTCCTCACCTGGGACAACTTCAGCACCTCGTGCTCGACCTAGACTTCACGTGGAAGTTGTTTGACAGAATTCGCAACTGGAATGTAGTTTCGTGGACACCAGTGCTGAGTGGCTACATGCAGACTGGTTTTGCTAGAGATGCACTCTTGCTGTTTCATGACATGAAGCAAGAAAATGTTCATCTGAGGGAGTACACATGGGCAAGCGTCCTGAAAGCTTGCGCTCTGCTTAGTGTTTTGCACCAAGGGAGGCGGATCCATGGATCAATGGTTAAACATGGGTTAATTTCGAAATCTTTCATCAGTGCAGCTTTGCTTGATCTGTATGTCAAGTGCAGGGAGGTTAACATGTTACTCTTGGAGAGTTGCTCAAGAGGAAGGCCAATGAAGGTGTACTCTCCTATTGGTGTGGGATGATAGGACTTCAGTAGGCTTGCTGAAAAGAGATGACCTGATGGCCACACATGATGAGGAGATTGCATATTTCTTCCGTGGCTCGAATGTCCTTTGTGTTCTATGCCCACACAACCTTGATGATTGCAAGTTGGTCGGGATAGCAGATGCAATGTCTACAATTGTTTTCAACTCACCTCTGCAGCCATCGAGTTTGTTGAAACAAGATTCTGATGGTGACTTTTTGGGCCACTAACTAGAAGAGTCCAAGCTTTGAGCTACCATCTACACAACTACTATTGGCTTGATTTTCAAAGATCCAATGACACATATGACTACAAGACTGAAGAACACTCGTACACAGCTCTGAACAAGGCTGGTGTACATAAGTTTCAGTGGGAGTTCATGAAGGGCTTTGGTCTGTCAGATGAAGATATTGCTAAGTTTCAGGATTCACATTACTGGGTTGACATACTTTCCTCCCTTGCAAAGGAAAAACTTAAGGTTTTTGGTTTGGGCTGTGACTGGAAGAGGTTATTCATAATGACCGGAGTGAATCCATTCTATAATGCCCTTTTCCGGTGGTAGGTGAGAAAATTGAAGCAGATGGGTAAGGGTGTTCAAGATATATGGTATACTCTTTACTCTTCATTCGATGGCAACCTTGTGTTGGTCATGATCAGGCAACAGGTGAAGGTGTGCAGTAACATGGATACGTGTTGATCAAAATGGAGGTGATCTCATCTTTCCCTCCTAATTTGAAGGCCTTGGAGGGGAGGAAACTTTACTTGGCTGCAGCTACATTCTGAGACAATGTGTGGGCAAACAAACTGTTGGGTGCTACTTGATGGGAAGTATGGGGCTTATAAGATCACTGATACTAATGTCCTTATGGTGACCTCAAGGTCTGCTCTTAGGAGCAGTTTGGCACAACTTCTAGCTCCTGATTCTCAGGCAGAATAAAGGGAGCTCTGTCAAACGTTGTTTTTCAGGCCAAGTGATTCTTGGCTGATTCTGAAAAGTGATTATCTAAAATAAACTAAGGAGCTGAGAGTTAAAAAAAGTAGCTTCTCCTGATTTTAAGAAGTAATTCTCTGTCCTGATCCTAAAGGTTTATCATAGAGAATCAAATAGAATCATTTTCAGCCACAAAATCACTCCACGGGAAAATCAGGGAGTGAATCAAGAGCTAGGAGCTGTGCCAAACTGCCCCTTAATCTTGCACATCAATATCTGTCAAGGGTCCCAAAAAAGCCAACTTGCTTATCTGAGCTATTTGGAATTGATCTGATTGGTTGGCCATTGAAGTATCATCTTGCCTTCAATGAAATCATATATGCATTGGCACAGAGAAACCAGCACCTCACTTATATACTGAACACCCATTATCACAGTGACCATACTGGTGGGAACTTGAAACTCAAGGCGAAATATGGTGCAAAGGCAATTGGTTCCGAGAAGGATAAGGATATAACTCCAGGCATTGACGTCACTCTTAAGGAGGGTGATACATGGATGTTTGTCGGTCATCAAGCTTTTGTACTGGAGACTCCTGTGCTTACATCAGGTCATGTGTGCTATTACTTTGCTGGTATCCAAAACTTTTGTACTGCAAGTCTTGCAAATTCTGCAGAAGAGGACATATTCCTTGTTGAATATTGGAGACATTAGAATTATAGAAATGGTGTGAAGATTTCCCTGACAGACTTGATGTTTTGTTAGCTGAAGAAGATGATTTCACGAGTGGGGGTATTAATTTGGTGCAATGGGGCTGCATAGAGGCTTGGGGAATGAAAATGTGTGACGATGAAAAGGATGAAGCAAACAAAGAGCAACATGTTGGACCAAGTGTTTACTAGGTTGACACTGGCAATGAAGATGATTGATGAGGCACATCTCAACAGCATAAGTGTGGTGCCAATAGGCCTGGTAACACGCCAAAAAATTTGTACTAGCTGGGGTGAGGGCCGGACTGAATTAGGATTGGACCAAAATTCTATTCATTTTTGGCTTAGTTTATAAAAGGGCCAAAAAAATTGTGAAAGGGCCCTTGGGCTGGGGCCCTTTACCAAGCCTAGGTGCCATGCTCTTCTCTACGTCCCCTCGAGGATGAGCTGGACATTAAGAAGGGTGTATGTTAGTATATACATACTGATAGGCTAGAATGTGAGAGTGGACTGGTCCGTGGGCTAGGCTTGTGGAGACGTGCTAATAGGCCATGGAAATAAGAAGCAACGCAGCAATGAGGAAAGGGCATTGAATATCATAATAGAACAAACCAGCTATAGTTGTCTTCCTCCTCTGCTTCTATATTCTTCTTCTACTTCAAGTCATTCCTTCCTGTTCTTCTCTCCAATGTCGTGTAATCCACCTATTCTTGTATCCAAATACTTGCCAATACTATCGGGTGCTAACACGGCGAAATCCAACTCTCCCAAATCCTTACTAGGTCCCAAGCCCAGCTACCGGATCCCTCTGTGTTCGACTCTCAATCAAATGGATCCGGACATCTTCACCCAAGCAAGAACATAGCAACTCACTGCTTCAAATCAGTCAGAATAAAACGGCATTGGTTTACATTAGATTCAGATGTGCACCGGCGACCTGGGGCCAGATCGGCCACGGTGGGAAAAATACTGTTGGGGGGAGATAGAGCACTCGTGTGTAGCATGAGGAAACTCCTTCATGGTGACAAAATTCAGAACATCACACCATTTCATTACAGATACTTTCGGAAACTGTTATAGAGAAGCTGGATAACTGGTATCTTTTGTAACAGTTGAAAACATAAGTTCTAGACTTCTAACAGTGTAACCTGACGCAAACTGTCATCGAATTACTAATAAGGTACATTGATGCGAAATACTAGGCTACTGTTACAAGGTAAAGCCTCCCCGTTGTTCTCATGACATCAAAGGGACCTTTTCCTGACCCTGCCCATCTGCTTCACTCAAGAACGGTGGCCTCATTGCTTTGTAGTAGAAGAACGCCATCATCCTTGACCATTCCTCCGCCGACCGGACAACTAACATTAGGGATTTATGGAGTGGAAATGAGGAAATGTTAACAACACAACAGATAACACAGGCTAAACTGATAAGAGTATATCTTCATATAATTCATCGTAACCTTTGTCACGATGTATGATCCTCCCAGCATTGGTGAAGAGTATCTCTGGAAACCCAGAAACCTTCAGTGCTTCCACGAGATCGGGTTCTGCACAGGCATCTACTGCCACACACTGCATATGTTTGAAGCAGAGTCAGAACATGGGATGCTGTGGGGATTTTCCCCACCGTTGATTCCTCAAAAAAAAAACAAGGGATGCCCTCTGAAGCACCAGCTACAAGGAATCACTGAAAGAATGTAGTAGCATTGTAGCAACAAACTCTGTACCCTTGGTGATGGCAGATTGTGTTCCCAAAACGTCTCAATCGCCTTAACAAGCTCATCTCTTGCCGTCTCATTCTCCTTAGGCCTGCAATAACAAGCTTTCAAAATTTACGAACACGACATTGGATGGTCTAGAGTTCATGAGTTAATTCCTCAAGTCTCTAGCCAAAATTATACTTGGAACAAGAACAGTCAGGGATATATACTATGCAGACTCATGAATTCTAGCATATACAAATATTTTTAAGCTGAAATGTGGAAGGAATTAAATAAGACCAAGGAAATTATTCATACCTCTTATATCGGTTATGAACAAGCACAATCATCGGGCCAAAGTCAGTGAACACAGACGCATCCCAATCCTTGGTCTTGACATCCCTGATCGGCTTGATGTAGTTGTCATCCTCCCAAACGATCTTCTTCCCATCGTCCGCCTCTTCGTCATCCTTCTTCTCGGCCTTGATGGTGATATTGTCGAAGAACTGGCCGAGGCTGAACCCCATCCCGTCCTCGTTGTCCTCGGGCCAGTTGGGGTCCTCTTCCTCGACCACCAGCGCGTACTTGGTCATCAATTCACGCATCTTGGCCTTGCGCTCTTCCGGGTCCGTCAGTTCCGCAGTCTCTGGGATGCGGTCCATCATCTCCCGTATCTTCCTCCGCAGCGTCCGCCGCTCCGCGTCGGTCATGCGCGGCGCCTCCTCTTCGTCGTCGCTGGACTCGTTGTCCGTGTCGTAGTCGCCGGGCGCTCGGCCGCCCAGCACCAGCTGCACGGCCTTGGACTCGTTCGGCTGCGCCCCCGCGCGCCCAGCGAGCACGAGCCTCCCACGCGGCGCCGGCCAGAAGCGCGGGCAAGAACGCGAGATGGCGAGGTTCACGAAGCGCGCGTGGGAGCTCGGTCGGCGTGGGTCGGGGTGCTCCTCTCCTCGGAGGCAAAACGCCGAACAGGTAGCGGGCAGGGAGCCGCGCAGCGCCATCCTACCTCGTGTGCTGGCTTGTGAGAGGCGGGTGAGGCCGCCGCAAGAATTAGGGAGTGTGATTGGAGTGGAATGCTGCGTAATCCACTCCTGCCTCCTAGCTACGGAGGAAGAGATAGTTGTCCCCCGCTCCGGAGGGGACCTATGCTTAGGAGATGTTAGTTATTGCTTCACGTCATAAAATTTAATTAATTTTTTAAATAGTTTGTCAATCATTTCTTTATTGATTCACGTCATAAAATTTAATTAATTTTTTTAAATAGTTTGTCAAACATTTCTTACCTTTAGCAGTAAAGCTAACAAAAAGTAAAGTTGCCTGTAACTTTATTGTTTTTATGAAATAGTAAAATAGGTACTTTATAAATAGTAATTTTAAATCTCCTTGTCTTTTGTGACATAGATTGAAAATGTGATTTAGTCACATCTTAAGAGTTATAAATTTCCAATAAAGGAAAAAGAGAATGAAGCAATTTTTTGGTATGTTAGAATATATTTGGTAGCCTATATATTATGTATAATAGATTATCATATATGTCAGAATATATTTATTATGATAGATATTATATATTGTAGACTACCATATGTATCCGGAGGTGCCTTGCCTCTCAAGACTCTTATACTCTATATATACTGGTCGAGAGACACAATATAATACATCTCACAATTCTACACAATCAATTCATTCCTATATGGCATCAAATTAGGTTCTGATCCTCAAATGCCTGGCACTGTGGCCAGGCCCACATGTCAGTGTCACTGCCTCCCCTGTCTCAAATCCCCTACCAAGCGCTGCTCGACCTGGCACCGCTGTGACCGGGTCCTACCGTCGGCCAGGTCCCCCTCCTCCTCTGTGTGCCCCGCTACCGGACCCCCTCCTTTTCCACGTGTCGCACCATGCCCCTGCACTGAGTGAAGCGCCCCTACGCCTCCATCACCCTCGTGCGCTGCTCCCTGTCCATGCCCGTTGCCAAAGAACCCCTCGACCTCACCGGAATCGTGAGGAAACGTCACCGCCGACCCCTTCCTCGATGAGCACCGTCGCCGGGCGCTTTTCTCATCGTTTCTTCCTATCCTAACCTCCATATCGGCTCCATGGTGTTGCAGGGCCTCTCCGCGGCCGCCACCGCCGGAGCCGGGACACCGTCGCTTCCCTGCCACTGAGCCGCCTCATCGTGGACCGTCCTCTCCGATGAGATTCTCCGGCCACCACCATGCCCGCCGCATAGCCCATGTCTCCCTCTTTGAGCTCTGACTACCGTGTCGAGTGGGGGCCGCCAAGACGATGCCGCCGACCGTGGGCGTGGTGACTGTGCCCAGCATGCGCGTCGCGGTGCCGCCGGCATGGGCCGGGTGGGCCACTTTGGCTGCTGGGCCAGGCCGTCGGTACCAGAGCATGGGCCGGTTTGAGCCTAGTACTGTGCGGCTGTTTAAACTCTCTTTTTTGAAATGATTTAATTGATAGAAATTGTTTCCAAATTTGAAAATCAATAGAAATTTGTAAAAAAGTCCCAAAATTACAAAGTAAATTTTGTACGAATGGTATTAGGCAAATTTATCCATTAACATTGACCAAATTTCATTTTGTACATTATTGCCTTGTAGAAAATTCTAAGAAATCAAAACTTGAAGTATTTAATTACACAAATCCATGCTTGTTCATAAACTGAATCTTTGCATGCATACTAATGTCATATTCATTAACTCATGAAAAATTGCTCACATTTAATTCCTGCTTAGAATAATTTCTATGATTTAATTCATGTTTTTACAATAAATAAATTATAGTAAATAGAATATACATATACAAATAATCATTCTTGGTAGAGTGGCTCCTCTTTATGTGTAGAACCTATAAAAAATCGTACACCCTGGTTAGACTCTTAAATCTCAGGTTATTAATTTTCTAGTGCTTAGTTAAATAGTTAACAAATAGAAAAACTTGAAAATAAAATTTGTAAATAGCTTTATAAGTTAAATTGAGTAGGTTGCTCCTGATCATGCCTCATATTGTACTTTGC
>VSTD030000079.1:0-20266 GCA_008808055.3 Sporobolus alterniflorus | reverse complement strand
AACTACGTACATCAATGAGATTGAGGAGATGCAGTACATGACCAAGCATGAGGTTGTAGCCACACTGAGGTATATTGTACTTCATACTACTGGAACCTCTTGATATCCATTCTGCTTATATGTGAGCTGATCACTACACTGAATTTCTAGGAAGAGCAGTGGCTTTGCTAGAGGACCGTCAATCTACAGAGGTGTGGCTTCATATGCGTCAATCTACAGAGGTATGACTATGATGATTCAGTTCCCTCATGCAGCACCAAGTTTCTCAATAGGTACTTTTCTGCAGGAAACCGATAGCTGATCAATCTCTCTTCTGTGTCAAGGACGATCTGCCTCACTTCATTTGTTTTGCAAGGCACCACCAAAATGGACGTTGGATGGCAAGAATTGGTCGTGTTGCAGGTAACAAGGACCTGTATCTCAGAACTTTTGGTAAGATCATGTAACACTAATGCCTCATATATACACAGGAAGGCCCCTGGTTAATGAATAAAACCTTTGTATATCAGAGAGCCAGAACATGTATTTGCATGAAATCAAAATGTTAGATTGTGGGAAAGCTATTGTAATGGTGAATTTTTTAAATAAGTCATCTTACTATTTTCTGACGCATTACAATCAACATTCTATTTTAGAATGTTGTGATGTTTGATCTTCTGCAAACATATATTTAGTCCTCATTTCATTCTATGGTTGCATTCTATGATGGACTTCTATTATTCTCTGAAACTTTTGGCATTTTACAATGAACAAATTAGTGATGAAGATTTATTCTCATTGCAGCAACCGAAGCAAAGGCTGCTGAAGCATACGACATTGTAGCACTGAAGTTCAGGGGCGTCGTGGGTGTGACCAACTTCAAGCCCAGCCGGAACAACCTGGAAGTGATCATCAAAGATGACCTGTGGCAGAATCCATTGAAGTACAAGGCTTTTCACGAATCAATTGAAGTGGAGTCCTATAAATGATGTTGCAGTGATGAGACGAGATGGAGCAGCTTGAGTTTGTAGTTGAAATTAAAATAAACTAGTATGGTGGTTGATATTGTGTAAATTCAAATTATTTGATTATGCGTGAACATATGATATTTGATTTGTAATAATCAAAGATAAATAAATCCAATGATATTACCATGTCTCATTTTTCTGTATATTGTGTCAGTTTTATTTGTAGTTGTAACAAATATACTAAAAATAAATACAAAATAAAATTTTGGCAGTATCTCGGAACTTTTGGTAAGATCTTGTAACACTAATGCCTCATATAGACACAGGAAGGCCCCTGGTCAATGAATAAAACCTTTGTATATCAGAGAGCGAGAACATGTATTTGCATGAAATCAAAATGTTAGATTCTGTATTTCTTTGTATATCAGAGAGCTAGAACATGTATTTGCATGAAATCAAAATGTTAGATTCTGTATTTATTTTGGCAGTGCAAAAGCTAGGAATTGAACCCTGGACTCACCCGACAAAGAAGAGTGACCCATACACTGGACTAGACGCTTTGCTTTGATACAATAACAACCATAAGGACTATATACAAATGATATGGCAGTGATGTGGCATTAAGTTCGTCGGTGACATGGCACCTACAAATTTAACTTAAGTTTGTTGGTACCGACGAATTTAACTCAATAAATTCGTCACCCGTAAGTTTGTTGGTACGTTTGTCGGTTAACCAATGAATTAAAGCTAAATTCATCGGTTTAGTATATAAATTCGTTGGTTTCAACCGATGAATGTTTCATAGTTTCCTGTAGTGCAACTTTGGCATTGTCGTCCGATAGTGTTTGATTCTCTAGGAACATCTTGATCGGGTGCATCCAATCGTACGCTGGCTCATATTCTGTCTCATCGATTACTATTAGATCTACTGACTGCTTCATTAATTGATTCTGCTGGCTTGACCAAAGGCTTCATTAATTTTTCAATAATGACATCCGACAGAATTGGTGCCCTAGAGGAAGCAATCCATGCTAAATGATCATCGTCATGATTGTCCAGCTGTGGGACATATCAAACTTCAAATTGTTGGAAAAATTCTCCATTCTTTGCACTTCTGCTAGATACTCAGTCATCTTCTCATTATTACAACTATACTCTTTCTGCACTTGCTTTGCTACCAGCTGTGAACTGCCCCTAATAAGAAGTCACCAAATGTCGAGATATTTGGCTAGCTGAAGTTTGGTGACCAAACCCTCGTATTCTGCAATATTATTTGTAGCTGAAAATTCAAGCTAAATAACGTACTTAAGGATATCACCTTGGAGGGGATGAGCACGACACTAGCCCTGCTCCTTTTAGACTGTAGGATTCATCGAAGTATATCACCCAGTAATCGGGTAGCTCGTCAATTCCTCGTAGGATTGAATCGGTCCACTCAGCAATAAAATCTACGAGTGCTTGAGACTTGATCGCCCATTAGGGGATGAATTCAATATCATACTGGCAGATTTCCACTGCCCATTGTGTGATCTGCCCTATTGCTTCTTTGCTTTGGAGGATGGACGCCAGTAGCCGATCGGATACGACTCGTACAGAATGAGCTAGGAAATAATGTTTGAGCTTCCTGGTTGTCATGAGCAATGCGTGGAGCAGCTTTTGCACCTGTGGGTAGCTTGTCTGAGCGTCTTTAAAGATTTTGTTGATGAAGTATATTGACTGTTGTTTGACTTCTGTGTTGGCTTCTTTCCGTTCAATGGCAATATCAGTGCCGACAACTGTGTTAGCGGCTCCTACGTATAATAGCAACACATCATCGGGTTTGGGTGGAACCAGTGTTGGCAATGACTTCAACTATTGCTTAAGCTCAATGAAAGTTGTTCCTGCCTAATCGTCCCACTGGAATCCATCCGCTTTACACAGTAACTTGTAGAAAGGCATACCACGTTCATCTGATTTGGATGTAAACCAGCTGAGTGCTGCCATCATGCTTGTCAGCTTCTGGATTCCTCTTCAGGTTCGGGATGGTTACAATTATTTGATGCTCTCCACCTTTTTAGGGTTAGCGTCGATTCCTTGAGCTGATACCATGTAGTCGAGCAGCTTGCTTGATGATATATTGAACACATATTTTTTAAGATTAAGCATTATCTTATATTTATGGAAATTGTTGAAGGTCTCTTTAAAGTATGCTTTTGTGTATGGAATTTGGTAGGAATAGGAACGCTGGCGAACAGGTGCGGGCGAAGGAGGAGAAAACTCGCAATGATCAACGTGCCACAAGATTATTAGCAGCGTTCATGGAATAGAAGCATGCAAGTGAGTCGCACGGAGACGCGTGGGCGAATGAGTGCATGGAGTGGCACAGTCAACGAGGAAAGGGTGCATGCAGTGGCGAGGAAAGGAACAAGGAGCGGTGCATGGCTTTCGTAGTTTGCATGGCTGCATGCATAACTTGCGTGGCAACTTGACCGAGCGGGAGATGAATGAGCCAATGGCAGGGAAGCAGGCATCGGTCGCGAGTGGAAAGGACCAGAGTCAAGCGCAAAAGAGTATACAAAGAAGAGCTGGGTAGTGGCATGACTGACAACGTTGGAATCAGAAGGCATGCAAAATGCATGTGGCAACCTGGGCGGAGAAGTTTAACCCGAAAACGCGTAGCACAACGCAACCTGAGGACCCGAGGGCATTCTGGTCGGGTTAATCGGATCGACAGCGATTGACACGGAATAAAAGCATGGGGTTAGTTGAGCATAGGTAGGAGATGTAAGCGTAGTTGGTTAAGGCTGTACCAATAAGTTATCAAGGAGTATAAGTAGCATAGAAAGGATCTGAGAACGCACGCATTCGGATATATACACATTGCTCTGTTTTTGCTGTTGCATATCATTTTCCTTCACTTTAGTGCTTTGCTGTGTAAAGCACTCGGTTACTCCACGTAATGGGGTAGTTGTCAAGTGATTTGGTGACAGATCGCGCAAGACAAATCGTTGCGACGTGTTGGTTCCATTGCTGGCATTGGTGAATGATATTGATGGTAAACATAATTGATGACTCTGCTAGGGAACGACGATCTACATAGCGATCTGTGGATAGGACATCGCGGTTAGATCGGTGGGACTTACATTGGTCAGGGAAAGGAGAAGATGGCTGATCCCAAAGGGGGGAAGGCAACATCGGTGGTGGATGGCGCCGGTGTGCAGGCCAGGAACACCATTCATCTGGCCATGGAGGACTTGGCTGAGGAGGACAGAAAAGAGCTAGAATGGGAACTTGAGGAGGAGATGGTGAAAGAAGCTAGCGTGCTTTCAGAAGACACGCCATGGTGTCATCAAGAAGGCAGACACGATGGTTGCATATGGAACTAAGGTAGACTCTCCCCTTAGCCCTGAGGATCTGGTCCAACTAGTAGATGTCTCGATGGCAAGCAAATACGACGCTAACTTAACTCAATTCACATGAGTAGTAGCTGAAGACATGTGTAATACATTAGATTCATTCAAGCAAGATATGAATAGCAATCTACCACGACAAGTCAGGGCGTTGGTCCAACAAATCCAGGGGGGAGGCTCAGGGAAAACGGGTAGAAGGATCACCAAACACATGTAACCCAGAGAGCATGTCTAGCCAGAGTAACCAGGGAGTTCTTGCAAACCTAGGTTAGTCTAGCCCGGGGGTGAACCTAAACATGAAGCAATTGTTTTATCAAACAATGGCTTATGGGCCTAATATTCCCCCAATGGGTAGCGGCGTGCCACACGGAGCGGTACCCGATGTTTTCTTTCCCAGAATCCTAGCACCCAACACGCCAATGGTAGGGAACTATGTGGGTGGGGGAATGACCAACAGAGTCCAAGAACAAATTACTAGAACCTTGAGGGTGTTTGGATTCATGACCAAGGGGCGAGCACGGGCATACCAGAAGCCCTATCCTGACTACTTTGGCGTCATGCCTTATCCCCACGGGTTTAGGATGCCAGACTTTGCTAGATTCACGGGCGATGATGCAAGAACCACTTACGAACATGTGGGGTAGTTCTTAGCTCATTTTAACGACGCCGGGATAACCAACGTTCACAAGATCAGGCTTTTCCCTTTATCGGGCACTGCGTTAATTGGTTCACCTCTTTGGCTCCTAACTCAATAGACAACTGGCCTAGCTTAGAGCAGAAATTCCACAAGTATTTTTACAACGGGGAAGTGGAGCTTAGGTTATCTGACCTCACTGCTATAAGGTAGAAACATAATGAGACCGTGCCCGAATACTTGCGAAGGTTTAGGGAGATAATAAACAAGTGTCATAACTTGACCATTGGAGAAAAGGATCTTGCAGATTTGGCTTTTGCTGGGCTATCGTCATATTTGAAGGAGAAATGGAGGGGCAGGAGTTCGTGGATGTAAACTAGGTGTTACAAAGGGCTGTAATTCATGAGAATTGCGCTAAGAACCAAAGGTCGTATAGCCGATTCAGGGACAACAACCACAAAGAAAGGGATAAGAGTAGTGTAAACTATTTGGAGGAGGACACACCGAAAGATAAGTTGATATGCTGCTCATTCTTGAGGCATAATGTGGACAAGAAAGATGAGATAAAGTACACTTTTGATGTGTCAAAATGTGATAAGCTATTTGATGTGCTGGTAAAAGGTGGTGATAAAATTGATGGAGGGTCACGTGATACCCAATGTTGATCAGCTGGCCAAGAAAAAGTATTGTAAGTGGCATGACTCCTACTCTCACACGACTAATGAATGCAACTACTTATGCCGACAGGTACAATCAGCGTTGACCAGTGCCGATTGACATTGGGAGAGGGAAACAAGATGAAGCTGGATGTTGACTCGTTCCCGGTGAGCATAGTAAACCTGGAATAGAAGAAGATTCTGGTACACTCTGACTAGACTGGCACAACACAAGGGGAAGAACGTAGTAGTTTCTGATGAATGGAAGCACCGGATGATGGTTCCTCACAATCCTGAGGTCTCTGTGTGGAAAGAGAATACATCGAGGAAGTATTCACACCATGTGAGTCCAAAATCTGACATGTTGA
The DNA here is from genome assembly GCA_008808055.3 of Sporobolus alterniflorus. NCBI lineage: Eukaryota > Viridiplantae > Streptophyta > Magnoliopsida > Poales > Poaceae > Sporobolus > Sporobolus alterniflorus. The sequence goes on along the minus strand of VSTD030000079.1, from coordinate 14,272 downwards.
TCAACAAGTATATAAGACAATAGTAGCAGAGACGCGCAAACATGTGCCAGACTAGTTTTTGATGGGAGGCACAACCAAACTACCACTAGACGTCTCCAAGCTCTAGGCACAGGCAGGCATGAAAGCAACGGGGAGACAGTAACCTTACCGGGAGGGTGTACAATGGAGGGCCGGGGCTGAATTTCGAGCAGAGGGATGAGGCGCGAGGCGATTACCAAAGGTGCACGGGCGGACAAGAGGGCAACATTATCATGTTACACGGTGAGGCAGGGGTGCAATCAGTGGGGTCAAGCCAACTGAGTGAAGGCACCATGATGGTAGGGGCGGTCCCATGCAAACTATCATCTGAGCTGTACGTAAATGGACAACGTGTTTTTAGGGCCAAAGATAAGAGCATGGAAAGGGAAGCAGCAGTGGCCGATGCTGGGAGGTCACCTAAGCGCAGCCGGGTGATATCTGCGGAAGGGCGAGAAGTTGTGGGTCCAGGTTATTCAATGCCCACATGCATGCACAAGGGGTGATGGCCACAACATGTCACCCCACCTCGCGAAGCATGGCCAGGTAACCGGGCCATGAAAAGGGAAAGGTCAAACCCGGAGGGTCGTGACCTAGATTGGGAAGGGGAAGCCACCGATGATGAACCACGTAAGGAAGTAACTTGATGGGTCAGGTTAGCAGCGGGAAGGAAATCAGCGCCCCGGTGGTGTCTGAGTGGGATTAGCAAAATGCAGAGACACAAGCTCCAAAAGATGAGGTAGCAAGAGATAGCTGAGAAACAAATAGAGGAAGAATGGGATGCATAGTTCGCACAAGCCCACCCTATGACAAACCCTAAGAAAACTTGGAGAGAAAAGCGTCTGGCAAAGGAAGAAAATGGCAGCGATGTCAGCAGTGATGAAGGCGAGCAGGGAGAGGAGGCACCACATAAAGGGGAAGATGGTGAAGATAGTGCTGGCTTACCCGGTGTAGCGGCACTCGATGTAAACATGGTGTTCATTATACCAAGAGAGTTCTGGGCACCGGAGAATAAGGTTGTTGAGTTAGTCGTCGAGGCGGAGTGCGTCATGTTCAAAAAACCAGAAAACACTGGCAAGCATATGAGGTCGTTATACATCAGGGGGCACTTGGATGGCAAACCCATAGGACAGATGATGTAGACGGCAGAGCCAGCGTGAACATAATGCCCTTGGCTACGTTCCAGAAGTTTGGGCATCAGGAAAGTGAGTTAAAGCAAACTAATCTGAGCTTGATAGGGTTCATGGGGGAGGCAGCGGAGGCAAAAGGCATAGTGTCTAAAGAGTTAATGGTGCAAAGTAAGACATTGTCGACAACCTTCTTCGTTGTCAATGTGAAGGAAAGATAGAACATCCTGCTGGGACGTGACTGGATATACGCGAATGAATTTGTGCCGTCCAAGCTGCACCAGTGTGTTATTCAATGGGTTGGTGATCAAATAGAGTTGGTGGAGGCATATGACACTGAGTGCGTTGCCATGACAAAGACTTAGGCTGATGTGCAAGGCAGAAGAATGAGCTGTCTCACGGGGCGTGACCTTATCAAGTACGATTATATAAGCTTGGGAAAGGAAGGCTTTGTTCCAATCAGCATGAAGCCGATGATCGATGCGACTCGGCTGATGAATGACACAGTGTAGTAATGAATTGTGAGCGTAGCATTGAGTTGTTGAAGAGAAGGACGGAAGAATATCATTAAGTAAGGAATGGTATGGGAGAGATTGTGGAGGATCTTGATGAAATAGGAAAGTTGGGGAGAGGGTTCGCATCAATGGACAAGCTCAAAGAGATCGATATCAGGTAGGACAGTGTAGCGTGACCTATTTTTTTCAGGTAGGACGGTGTAGCCTAAGAAAACTTGTTATCAGAAGAGAAGGCCGAGCTATGCAGTGTGCTCCGGGAATTCTCTGACCATTTTGCATGGAGCTACATGGAAATGCTGGGCTTGACTTGAGATTTGGTAGAGCACCGGTTACCAATTAAACAAAGCTTCAGACCGTATAAGCAGCCATCAAGGAACTTCAACCTGAACGTGGTTAGCAAAGTGAAGGAGGAAGTGGACAGACTATTACAAGCGGGGTTCATACGACCTTATAGGTACGCTGAGTGGGTGTCCAACATAATACCAGTCGAGAAGAAGAACACTGAGAAGATTAGGGTATGCGTGGATTTCAGAAACCTAAACAGGGCAACGCCAAAAGACAAGTACTCAATGCCGGTGGTAGATATTTTGATTAATAGCGCATCAAGTAACCGGGTGATCAGCTTCTTAGATGGGAACATTGGCTATAACCAAATATCCATGGCAGTGGGTGACATCACCAAAACCGCATTCCATTGCCCAAGGTTCGTGGGACTGTTCAAGTGGGTGGCTATGACCTTTGGACTGAATAACATCGGTGCTACCTACCAGAGAGCCATGAATTTGATATTTCATGACTTATTGGGTTTGATCATGGAGGTTTTCATCGACGGCGTGGTTATAAATTCAGCTAGGTTTTGAGATCATTTGGCCGACTTGTGGATGACTTTTGAGCGGATGAGAAAGTACGGATTGAAGATGAACCTGATGAAGTGTGCATTCGGCGTATCTACAGGAAGATTCTTGGGATTCATAGTGCACGGACATGGGATACAGGTAGACCCAAAGAAGGTGGAGGCTGTCAAAAAGCTAGAAGAGCCAACATGCAAGAAGGACGTCCAAAAGCTCTTGGGGAAGATTAACTATTTGAGGCGTTTCATAGCAAACATGGCGGGAAAGATTGATTCATTCTTGCCCTTAGTGAGACTGTAGCATGAACACTAATTTACTTGGGGGTAGAGCAGAGAAACACCTTTGAGAGGATAAAGGAATATTTGATGACCCCCCCTCCCCCCTCATGCTCAGGGCGCCCAAGATTGGTGAGACGTTCATGCTCTATGTTGCGGCTCAACACCAGGATGTAGGCACAATGTTAATGCAAGAAGATTGGAAAAGGCAATTTCCAATGGCCTACCTAAGCTAGCGCCTTGTGGATGCGGAAACAAGGTATGCTCCCAATGAAAAGCATTGTTTATCTTTGTATTTTGTGTGCAACAAGTTGCATCATTATTTACTATCTAGCACGTGTCTAGTAGTTTGTAAGCATGACGTAGTCAAATATATGCTGCAAAAACCTATTCTAAGGGGATGTTTGGGAAAGTGGGCTTATGCTATGGTGGAGTACGATTTAGTATATGAGCCGTTACATGCAACAAAGGGGCAGGTTGTAGCAGATTTTATAGTGGATCATATGGCCATGGGTAGTGATGAAGCATGCTTGGTAGAGTTGAAACCTTGGAATCTGTTCTTCAATAGGTCGATTTGCAGTAAGGGATGTGGGGTTGGTTGTATCCTAGTATCACCAAATAACGAGAGTTTCGAGTTTGCGGTTAGATTGGAATTTACATGCACAAACAACCAGGCAGAATACAAGGCTTTGTTATACGGTCTAGAGTATTTGAGTAGGATGGGAGTAAAAGATGTGGATGCATATGAGGATTCCTTGTTGGTAGTTAATCAGGTCAGGGGGGAAAGCAATGTCTAGACGATATTTTGAACAATTATAAAGATAAATGTCAAGACATAGTAAGAACCCTAGACAGCTTTAGCATTAACCATATTGCTAGGGAAGAGAACAAGAGAGCCAATAGCTCAGCCCAACAGGCATCAGGGTACACAGTAGTGGGGAGGGGGTGTTTGTGGTCAAAGAACATTCAGAGATTCAAGGGGAAAATTCATTGCCATGAATAAGTCAGCCGAAATTCACAGCAAGGCCGACTATGTTGACACATAGCAAAGACCAATTTTTTGAGATGAGTCGAGGTAAATTGGTCACAGATAAGGGTTCAATTGATGGGAGGGGCGATACACATCCAGGCGTGACCGATAGAGAGGGGTCAGTCTAGGCTATAGAGGTGGACACGGGTGAGTCCGGATTGAGCATAGCAAGACTTGAGGCACCATGGAAAGCAAGTCGCGACCCAGACCAGAGTGCCAGTAACACTGATGTGGGTTGGAGGAATAGCATCATTGAATATCTAACAGAGCCAGATAGAGTCAAGAATAAGAAGGTTCGTAGACAGGCACTGAAATATGTGATGGTGGGTACCAAATTGCATCGATGAATTGCTGATGGATTGCTACCGAAATGTTTGGGCAAAGAGCAATCAAAGGTTGCAATGGGAGAAGTACACGAGGGGCTATGCGGGACACACCGGTCGGCCTTCAATATGAAATGGAGATTAAGAAGAGTTGGGTACTACTGGCCGACTATGGTGGATGACTGCATTCATTATAAGAAAGGGTGTGAGGCATGTCAAAAATTTGGAGACTTACAAACTACATTGGCTAGTACATTGCACCCAATCATGAAACCTTGGCCTTTTAGAGGTTGGGGCATGGATTTTGTCTGGGAGATACACCCATCATCGTCAAATGGGCATAGATTTGTCCTAGTCGCCACTGACTTATTCACCAGGTGGATAGAGGTGGTGCCTTTGAAGAACATGACCCACAAGGAAGTGATAAGTTGTGTGTTGGAAAACATTGTGCATCAGTTTGGAATACCTCAAATGCTAACAACCGATCAAGGAGCATCATTCATGATGCATAAATTCAAGGAGTTTGTGGGGTCATTGAAAATTAAGCTAATGAACTCATCTCCGTACTATGCACAAGCTAACAGCCAAATCAAGTCTAGCATCAAGATGTTGATTAAGCTGATCAAGAAGAAAATTGATGACAATCCAAGAAGATGGCATGAGGTACTCTCAGAAGCTTTATGGGAACATAGGACGTCGAAACATGGAGCCACAAAAGTAACCCCGTTTGAGCTTGTATACAGGCAGGAAGCGTTGCCGCTAGTCAAAATCAATTTGCAAGCACGCTGGGAAGCATTGCAAGACTCTCTGTCAGCCAAAGAGCACCAAACTAGATGATGGATCAAATAGTGCATGGTAGCCACAATCTTAATTCAGTAGTTTTAAGCTCACAGACCAGCATCCCATTTCTAAAAAGGACGACATCCCAGTGGCCATTATCTGTAGCCATAGGTGGGTCCGGGCATCCCAGTTCATTTTAGCTGTCTAAAAACAGTTTGGACCTAGGTGTCCACGGCCCAGCGGCAACTCTCTATGGCCGTAGGGTGGCCAGGGTCACCTATTTTCTCATCACTTCATTCAGTAGTTGTAGGTCCACTTGTTCAGTAGTTTTCCAGTCTCAGTATGTATATTGTGTCTGTAAACATGTGCTTAATTCAGTAGTTTTAAGTTTGCGGCCCACCATCCCATTTCTCTTTAAACATTTTGCCCAGTGGCCATTCTTTGTGGCTGTAGGTGTGCCAGGACCATCCTAGTTCGTTTCACCTATTTTTTCATCTGTCTAAAAACATGCACTTCATTCAGTAGTTATAGGTTCACTCGTTCAGTAGTTTTGTGGTCATAGTATGTATCAGGTGTCTGAAAACATGTGCTTAATTTAGTAGTTTTAAGCTCACGGCCCAGCATCCCATTTCTAAAAAGGACGACGTCCCCGCGGTCATTATCTGTGGCCGTAGGTGGGCCTGGGCATCCCAGTTCATTTCAACTGTCTGAAAACAGTCTGGACCCAGGTGTCCACAGCCCAGCGTCTACTCTCTGTGGCCATAGAGCAACTGGGGTAACCTGATTTCTCATCACTTCATTTAGTATGTGTTGGTCCACTTGTTCATTAGTTTTGCGGTTCAATAGTTTTTCCGGTCTCAGTATGAATATTGTGTTTGAAAACATGTGCTTAATTCAGTAGTTTTAAGTTCACGGCCCACCATCCCATTTCTAAAAAGGATGACGTCCCAGCAGCCATTACCTATGGCTGTAGGTGGGCCAACCAGTCGTTTCAGTGCTCTTTAAACAGTCTACCCAGTGGCCATTTTCTGTGGTCGTATGTGGGCCAGAACCATCCCAGTTCGTTTTACCTGTTTTTTTCATCTGCCTGAAAACATGCACTTTATTCAGTAGTTGTTGGTACACTCATTCAGTAGTTTTGCAGTCTCAGTTTGTATATTGTGTTTGAAAATATGTGCTTAATTCAGTAGTTTTAAGCTCATGGCCTAGCATCCCATTTCTAACAAGGACGACGTTCCAGCGGCCATTATCAGTGGCCGTAGGTGGGCCTAGGCATCCTTTCAGCTATTTGAAAACAGTCTGGACCTGGATAGGGCCTAGCGGCCGTTATCTGTGGTTGTAGTGCGGCCAGCCAGTCGTTTCACCTGTTTTTTCATTTGACTGAAAACATGTACTTCATTCAATAGTTGTAGGTTCACTTGTTCAGTAGTATTGTGGTCTCAATATGTATCAGGTGTCTGAAAACATGTGCTTAATTTAGTAGTTCATAGGGGGGGGGCAGTCAGTTGTTTTAGCTCTCTATAAACAGTCTGCCTAGCGGCCATTCTCTATGGCCGTAGGTGGGCTAGGACCATCCCGGTTCATTTCACCTATTTTTTGATCTGTCTGAAAACATACACTTCATTCAGTAGTTTTAGGTTCACTTGTTCAGTAGTTTTGCGGTCTCAGTATATATCATGTGTGTGAAAACATGTGCTTAATTCAGTAGTTTTAAGATCGCGGCCGAGCATACCATTTCTAAAAAGGGCAACATCCCAGCGGGCATTATCCGTGGCCATAGGTGGACCAGCCAGTCTTTTCAGCGCTCTTTAAATAGTCTACCCATTCTCTATGGGCGTAGGTGGGCCAGGACTATCCCAGTTCATTTCACCTGTTTTTTCATCTGTCTAAAAACATGCACTTCATTCAGTGCATGGCCGTTGGGTAGACTATTTAAAGAGCACTGAAACGACTGGCTGCCCCCCTACAGTCACAAGTAATGGCCGCTGGGATGGTGGGCCACGAACTTTAAACTACTAAATTAAGCACATGTTTTCAGACACAATATACATTCTGAGACCGGAAAAGCAACTGAACCGCAAAACTACTAAACAAGTGGATCTACAATTACGGAATAAAGTAATGAGAAAACAGGTTACCCCAGCCGCCCTATGGCCATAGAGAGTAGCCGCTGGACTGTGGACACCTGGGTCCAGACTGTTTTTAGACAGCTGAAACAAACTGGGATGCCCAGGCCCACCTACGACCACAGATAATGGCCGCTGGGACGTTGTCCTTTTTAGAAATCGGATGCTGGGCCGCGAGCTTAAAACTATTGAATTAAGCACATGTTTTCAAACACAATATATATACTGAGACCGCAAAACTACTGAACGGGTGAACCTACAACTACTGAATGAAGTGCATATTTTCAGACAGATGAAACAACAGGTGAAACAAACATGGATGGTCCTGGCCCACCTATGGCCACTGGGTAGATTGTTTAAAAAGCACTGAAATGACTGATGGCCCCACTACAGCCACAGGTAACGACCGTTGGGCCCTGTCTGAGTCCAGACTATTTTCAGACGCTAAAATGGACTAGGATGGCCAAGCCCACCTACGGCCATGGATAATGGCTGCTGGACATTGTCCTTTTTAGAAATGGGATGCTGGACCGTGATCTTAAAACTATTGAGTTAAGCACATGTTTTCAAATACAATATACATACTAAGACCGCAAAACTACTGAATGAAGTGTATGTTTTCTGAGAGATGAAAAAATAGGTGAAATGAACTGGGATGTTCCTAGCCCGCCTACGGCCACAGAAAATGGCCGCTAGGTAGATTGTTTAAAGAGCACTGAAATGACTGGCTGACCTCCCTATGAACAACTGAATTAAGCACATATTTTTAGACACCTGATACGTACTAAGACCATAAAACTACTAAACGAGTGAACCTACAACTACTGAATGAAGTGCATGTTTTTTAGTCAGATGAAAAAACAGGTGAAATGAGTGGCTGCCCCCCCCCCCCTACAGCCACAGGTAATAGCCGCTGGGCCCTGTTTGTGCGCAGACTGTTTTTAGACAGCTAAAACGGACTGGGATGCCTAGGCCCACCTACAGTCACAAATAGTGTCTGCTGGGACGTCATCCTTTTTAGAAATGTAATGCTCAGCCGTGAGCTTAAAATTACTGAATTAATCACATGTTTTCAGACACAATATACCTATTACAAGAAAGCGAACGATCGTCCAAGCCAGCAGAGCACCATTTACCAAGTTGGTCAATAGCGAAACGAACTATCTCCCCAACTTGGGGAGAACTACCTCTGAATATACACCAGTTACGCTTAAGCCACAAGCTGCGCACAACAAGCAGAACAATAGAATCAAAACACTTCTTGCCCTGCTTGGGCAATCTTCGGCGCATCCAAAGCCACCAGAAAAGCAATCCTTCCTCCTCCATAGGTGTCAGCAATTGCCAACCGAAACGCTAAAGAAACAGAAGCCAGACCTGACGACTGAAAGCACAGCCGAGCAGTAGGTAATCAATGGTTTCTGAATTCTGATCACAAAATGCACAAGTGCTGCGGTTGTCCATCCCATGCCTTTCTAGTTTCTCAGATGTCCAACATCTATTGTGGAGGACCAGCCACATGAAAAATTTAAACTCTTTGGGAGCCATGGCTTTCCAGACTTGCTTCGCACCGAGCAGCTCTGTCTGACCCATGTGCAGGGTGGCATAGTCTCCTAGAGAGGTAATCCACCTTGAGAAACTTTGATAAGCATTGCTTATCTTAGTCACCTAAACCGACCGGAATCTTGGAAAGGACGCCAACCACCCCAACCAAATTCAGTATTCAATTAGTTGTGCTTGTGCTATCTGCAAAACTATGTTTGTGCATGTACATGTATTGAGTATACCCTTGAAAGCATCAGCGCATGCACAGCGGTGCAAGGTCATTTAATTTAACTAATGAACATTACATAAGAAACTTAAATCGGAGACACAGATCAAAGACATGTGTAAATGCAATCATCTCCAATCTGGAAAAATAAGACGCACCCGCATCATCGAGGAGCAGAACTGGCTCGGTGGATGGTAAAAAGGAGACGATCTTCTTTTCGATGCGTCTCAGTTAAGTTTATATCCAAGACGCTCCCGCTTTTGTAACAAAAAGGAGACACACGTTCTTATTACACATCTCTGATTATACAAGTAAAGGAGACACGCGGTTCTAGGGGCACATCTCCTTTTATCATGAAAGTGGGCGCATCTCCCATTTCGTCTCCCATTACGAAAGCGTGTGCGTCTCCTTTTATCACGAAAGCGGCCGCGTCACCCATTTCATATATAGAGTATGAGCGTTAGAATGGCGCGTCTCCATTTTGTTTCCCCCTTATAAAACACGTTCCCAGCTAGGGCAGAATAGTGGTGATGTCCGATCTTACCCTGTTCTTACCATTTCATAAATACCTCATCTCAGGTGCTCCCAGTTCATCAGGTCCAGAGCAAGTTAAGCATCAGGCAGTTTTAGAACAGAGTAGCACAAGAACTATGGCCATCTGCTGTAAAGGGTGGCGTCAAGAAGGCTGAGCAGAAGCCCCGGGAGCCCAAGAAGAAGGTATAAACTTTCAGCCCAGTCACATCCTTCACATGAAACAAGGCGAAGAGCAGCAAGCAGGCTGCAGGCAGCAGCCGAGTGTGACGATGGAAGCAAGAGACATGGAGCTTGCATGCGGGGTCTCCATGCTAAGTTATGAGTTATATCCCATCTTTTATCTTCTATGTGATGTCATGAACTCATGATCCTACTTGTCCAGTTGCACGATGTGTCGATGTGTGCATTCCTCCTATGATGCATAATTGTAACCTCTTCATTTCTCCCCCTGATGTTTCAGTGATTTGCACTTGTGAATTTGATGCTTTGCTCAAATTTCAACGGGCAATCTCAATAATACATGCATTAATCACCTGGGCCTCCAAAGAAACTCACTATCTCCGCTGTGCGCTGTCCCGCCAGAAAAAAGTGAACAAATCCATGATAATCCTTAAATAATGAGAACAATCACTATGCAAGAGCAACATCAACTAACGCATACATAAAAACCACCAGAAGCAGCAAAACCAACAGTAGCACTAGCTAGTCATTATACAGTAGCACTAAAAGCAGCAAACGGGGCAGGTATTCCAGCACGCTACCAAAACCGAGGGTGCGGCGCGAATCATTCACAAGTACTTCCCAGGCCTTAGTTCTTTGGTAGGACACCAGGTCGCCAGCACAGCACCTATCGAGACGTGCTGGTGCCATTTTATCTCTGAACGTGTAGTAGATAAACAAAACATCATCCTTCATTTTCTTTCTTCCTCGACATGGCCGGATACACAAGTTTTTTTTAAAATAATGGCAGGAGCCATTCCAAGAAGGGGAATTATAAACTAGCAATACAAGATAAAACACACATCCAAACTAAGACAACAGCCAAAGTTGAGATAGAGCTGCTAGAACAATGAAACTGCAAAAGGAAAAGAAACTGAATGTCTCTCACCCACTCTACAACATCGAGTTCAAGGTCTTCACAAGAGCTACTAGACAACAAAGAAGTAGAAGGCTTCACAATACATTGACTTCTCCGCTTCTTAGCTCTTTGTGGACTCGGGCTTGTGGTTGTCTCCCCTCTTCTTATTCTTCTTTGGCGCTTCTGCGAGCATCCTGATTGCCTCCATGAACAAGGCCACCTCAGACACTTTCTTAATATCCTCAAGGTTGCACACATTAAAAGGCTTTATGGTTAAGTCATCCAACTGCTTTTGTGCCTTGACAAAGATCCATTTCTTGATCAACATATCATAAACTAGTTTAAACCTTGATTTCTGAGATTTAATTCCATTCTTTAGTTTTGGATTGTAGCATTGTTTGCCCAACATACTCACAACCACTTTTTCCTTCTCGGATGATACATGCACAAAGGAGGAAGACAAAGGAGCTACTTCTTGGTGCTTGAAGGTGCTCAAGACTTTGATCGGTTGATGCCTAGTCAATTGTTCAGCTTTGCTTCTGAGCGACAATGGACTATGGCGGTCTTCCGGAGGCTCATGGGCTGCTTGGTTGTATTCCCAGATGCCTCAACTAGCTTTACCTCTGTCCACTTCACTTCTATCTATTCCATTGGTCTGCGTTGCGCCAACTTGCCATGGTTGACCTCTTGTTGGGAACAAGCGAGTTCAGCCTCTAGTCGCATGGGGTCCTCAGTAGGATCTGGCAGCTGCACAAGGGGTGATGCATCCATCCCTAACAGTAGCTCCGATGAGGCCGCGTCAGGTTATTTGTTGTCGGCCAGTTGGTGGGTGAAGTGAGCATGATGATTGTGTTTGAAGGTTTTGCGAGACGGGCACTTGGTAAAAATATGACCGAAGCAGTAGCAATACCAACACTTGGTTGGGTTACAGCACGTGACAACCTTGTGCTCACGGGCAAGGCAATTGAAACAGAGTTCATTCATCTTGTTCAAGTAGAGGGTGTGCCGCCTCTCCGTGAGTAGTTGAGGCTCAACCCGTGCTGCGGCCCGCAGTCGTGCATCCTTCATCTTCACCAACTGTCAGCCTTCCCTGTATTCCTTAATTTCATGACTTGCAGTCCCATTGCGTCGAGACATCACGACAGTGCTCCTGTCCTCGCCAAGGCTTGGGGACACAACTGTGGGCTCTGCTTCACGGTCAAAAAACTAGAGTGATGCATGATTAATTACCTTCCATCATAGGTGGATCACCGGTGATGGATCCAGCTTGACTGGACTTGCTGCCACACACCCCTGGCCAATCGCACCTCCTTTTGTAACACCCCGTGTTACAAAAACCATAATTAAGTCACTTAAGTGGTAATTAAGTCTTAAGATAAGGGAAAATCAAGTCATCAAAGTTTGAAAGAAGAATTCAAAGTCAAGATTCAAATTTGAAGTTTCAAATTCTGTTTAGTGTGGACCGATTCCTCAGTCAACTAATTTTGGGAAATTATTGGAGTCGAATTAGACCTTTCTCCCAAAAGAGAATTTGTTGCACATGGCTTGTTCTACAAGTGTGCAAATCTAAAAAAATTATGGAGGTCAGCAAGTATTTATTTTAAGGGAGTAAACAGAGCTAATCAACTCAGTTTTCAGACTTCGGAAAATTTTTTAGGATTTAGCTTAATGTTTATCCCTTTTTGAAATTCAATATCTTCTTTGATCTTGAGAGTTAGTGTATGCATGTCACCCAGATCAAAGTCCAATCCTTGAAGATCACAATTGAGCACTACTTGTCCAAAGTAGAGTTTTGATGGATTTGCAATAAGGATTTCAATTAGCCTAACTGACCACAATTCTTTTAAATTAGTTTTTCTAGAATCTTTCGATTAATTCAAAATCAGTGGAGATTTGGAAGAAGTTACCAACATGAAAAGTGTTCCAAATTGGATTTCATACCATCATGAAAATTCCTAGAGTTTTATCCCACATATAGCTATTTTAATTAATTTCCTAAAGTCAAAAATAGACCTTGACTTTCTAAATTTTTAATTTGAAATCCATTTTGAATCTGAAAAGGTTCCTATAAAGAAAATTGTTTGTTTATTCAAATACTTAAAAACCATATTTTATTAAATTTTTTTGAGCAAATAAAGATCATTTTTGGATCAGTCAAAATTTAGAAAATTTTAAATATTTTTGAACCATTTAGATTCGAAAACAGTTCAAACTGTTTCGACCCCACCGGCCAGTCTCCTCCTCTCTCTCTCTTTCTTCTCTTGCTCTACGTTGCTGCCCAACCTTGACCCGCTTCTGTCGGTCATGCGTCATGACCGGACCCCCTCCCCATGCTCTGCGCCGCCGGCGTACCGGCCCCCTCCTCTCCCTCCACGTGGCACGCGCCATACCGACCCCCCCTTCCTCTCCTCCACTGGCTATAAAAGTCACTGCGGCCGACCGTCGCCTCCGTGTCACTCCCTCCTCGGCAAGGTCGCGCGCATCACTCCACCCCCCCCCCCTTTGCTTTTTGTCCAATCCCAATCACCGGAGAGCCTCGACGTCGCTGGATTTGACGCCAATGCTGCCGCCATCACATTTTCTCCCCTCCCCCTCCATGGTGAGAGCCGCCATCGCTCGGTGCTTCTTCAATTGGTGCCGCCCCTCATGTCCCTCTATCTCGCGTGGAGCTGCAGGAGCACCCCGAGCCGCCGCAGACCACCGTGGGAGCTCCCCGTCGTTGGAGCACCACCGCCTCTCTGCCACTGAGCCGCCTCACCGTCGATGACCCCCCTCCTCCGGTGAGCTCCATTCCCCACGACCATACCCGGTGCCACCCCCTCGCCACACCGGTGCTCCATGTGAAGACTGTGTCCCGAGTCGGCCGCCGTCGAGCTCGCATCGGCCGCGCCACTGCGAGTGTGCGGTGACCACGGCCAGCCGCGTGTGGCATGCCGCCGCGTCGTGCGGGCTGTAGCCCAAGGCCGGTTTGAGGCCCAACACTGTGTGGATTTAAATTTCATTTTTGATTTGTTTAATCCACATAAATTGTTCCAAACTTCGAAAACTCCTAGAAATATGTAGAAATGTCCAAAAATTGTGAAGTAAAATTTGTATGAATCCTCTTGAGTAGATCTACACAGTGGGCTTGACCAGATCCATTTTTGTACAGTATTGCCTTGTATAAAATTTCAAGAGATCAAAAATTGATGTATTTGTTTATATCTATAAATAATTAAATCTTGAATCTTTGTATACATGTGCACATCATACTCCGTAGCCTATACAAAATTGCTCATAATTGTTTCATGCCCAGATTAATTATTATGATTTAATTTCTTGTCTAAATAAATTGTAGTAAATAGAATATACATAGGAAAAGGATCATTCTTGGTAGAATGGCTCCTACTGATGTATAGAACCTGTAGAAAATCATACACCCATTTTAGACTCTTAAATATCATGTTATTAAATTTCTAACGCCTAGTTAAGTTGTTAATAAATAGAAAAGCTAGAGGTAAATTAGTAAAATAGTTTTTATGAGTTAATAGGAGTAGAATACTCATGATTATGCTTCATAATGCACTTTGCACCCCATACATTACACTAGTTAATTGTGACCGTCATTTGCATATGTGCTAGATCACGTAGAGCCGGAACCCAAGATCTAAGAGGAGCAATATCAAGTAGTATAGTGGTCCACAAGCGACAAGTTGCGATGATGCTAACATTGTTGTGATCAAGGTAAGCCCCGATGCATCCCACCAAAGTCCTTATCTTTTATATTTGAAATTTTATTTATAATATTATATGTTTGTGCATTAAATATATAGGAGTTATATGGCACCGTAGATGCATTACGATCTTCCTT
>VSTD030000078.1:0-20314 GCA_008808055.3 Sporobolus alterniflorus | reverse complement strand
CACCAACAACAGGCTCAAAATACTCATCAAGCAATACATTTGCAGCTTTGACATCACGGTGTATGATCTTGGGGTTGCAGTGTTCATGAAGATACTCTAGGCCACGTGCTGTGCCTATAGCCACCTGTTTCCTTAGAGGCCAGTCTAAGATGGGGTCTCCAGGCTTGAAATCTGGATAATTTTCAGCAAATAAGACATAGCATAAGACCAATATCATATATCCAACAAGGAACAAGTTTTCAATCACATGCCCCAACGGACCAACAGATAAGCTAAAATGCTAGCTGCAAAGTTCAGATATGTGAATACTGGAACATCTGAACAAAGTACACAGGGCAGCAGAAGAATGAAAAATGGACAGGTAGTATGGAAATTAATACCTCGTATCCGGTAAGCAACACTCAAATTCTGCATAAATGGATAGACAAGAAGGCGCTCTGTTTGCGTCGTGCAGAATCCAATCAGCCTCAGGAGATTGCGGTGAACTGCAAAACTAATGAGCTCCACTTCACGCAAGAAGGCAGCCTCACCACCAGGACTCTCATAATCAGTCAGCCGTTTTACGGCAATCTTAGTACCATCTGGAAGTACTCCCTTGTAGACTTTTCCAAAACCTCCCTGACCGAGAACATTTCTTTCATTGAAACTATCAGTTGCAATCTGTAGTTCTCGCCATGCAAATCTTTTGAGCTGGCCAAATGCAATTCGTCGATCATCCTCACCTGTGGATCATATATTGTTACATTAATTAGTTCGGTGCATAAAGCTTCCATGAAAACTTGAAACCTTTCATAAGCAATGCAATGTGTTCTGATTATGAAACCATTTTTTTATCTAGAGAAACATATGAGCCATATGTTAATAATCAATCTGCATCAATAGATAGGTCTGCATGCTTCGCCTTTTTTGCAGGTTTAGAGTTTTGGCAAGGTTTGGCAAGAGGTACAGAAATATATGGTAGCGAACCAATAGGATCTTGTGATTCTCAAAAATTTATAACAGTTGTGTAAAATATTTATAAATAAACTATGTATGGGACTAAAATAAAACCACAAGGGCAGGCAACCTGCTACATCCACAAAGACTTCTTGTAGAAAGCTCTTCCTTCTTACAACACAGATTAAAAATAGAGCCATTACAATAAGAAGTCCAATTACTCCTCCAACTATACCAAGTATTAAGCCAATTTTTGAGGTATGGGATCCACCTGAAAGATTATAATTTAAGAATAATTAGGACACTCACAATATATAAAGCAAGCATCAATGCTGATGGACATATTGCGATGTGCTCGTAAATCCAGAACAATAAAGGTCAGGATACAACTTACTCTGATAGGACATGTTGGATGTACATGGGTGGGGAAAGTTGGTACCACAATTTAAACGATTACCAGAAAAGCTGCTCACGAAAAAAAAGGGAAACCTTGTCATTAAATAATGAGTAAGAAAATTGCATTGAAAAAACTTCTAGAAATTTTAGTTTCCTGAAAAATAGAAATAAATCTAGACATACTTGTAACGTGCAACTTGAAACAGAGAACCCGGTATCTGACCGGACAGATCATTGTATGCCAGGCGGCTGTCATGAAAGAAAGCTTTATAAATACATGAGAAGGACATTTAAATGGACTTTTAATAGGAACTTAAAAGAAGACCATGCGTAGCATAAAAAAAGATACTCTTACATGTCAGTCAAGCTTGAGATGTTTGCTATGCTATTAGGAATTGTTCCATCAAACTTATTTTCACTCAGTATCCTGGTTATGAGATAGAAAAGTCAAGTAAAATAAATCATATACATACAAGAAGGAAGTAATAACTTTAAATGTAAGTACTTACAACAACTGGAGCTTAGAAAGCTTGCCAAGAGAAGCTGGTATTTTTCCAACCAAAAGGTTCCCTTCTAAATCCAAGCTTGTTAAACTAGAAAGATTACCGAATTGCTCTGGTATGCTACCGGTAATCCTGTTACCAGCCAATGACCTACAAGATCATATAGTACATAATTTCATTACAGTGAAGTGTCAGGAAAGTGTACTGTATCTAGTCTGATTGTTAGTTCATATACACTTAATATTTAATAGTCAGCTCTTGTACCAGTCCTCGAGATTCAAATTGTTAGCACTTGTGAATTGAGACACTGCCACAATGCGTTCATTCTAGTTACATACACAGATGGCTCTATGCATTTGAATTTTGTTTTGCTAAAGAATCAGTTCAACCAATCACATGAAGTAAAGCTACTGACATATCTATTCAGTATCCAGAGAGGTAACTCAGAGCAATAAGACACACTAGACAAATTAGGGAATCAATTCTTAGATTTGCAGTTTCTGGAGTCTATATATCTGTGTTATGAACTTCCGATTTTAAACATTCAATAATCCTCCACACATAATGTATTTTAATTTTCCTTTCAAATTCCATAAATATGTATTCAACAGCCTAATATCTATGATCGATGTGAGACTCAAAAATACTTTTAATCAAGAGAATAAGTTATTACACTCACAAGACAGTCAAATATTGTAGTTCTCCAATTCTAGGTGACAAAACTCCTGTGAATCCTCGTGCAGCCAATGTTCTATGACAGACCATCAGCATAAAAAAAAGGACAGCCAAAACATCAGCAATTCAACAACTGTCATAATAAAATGAAAAGAAACAAGATAAGAATGTGCCACCTTCAACTTACACTTGAACAACGTTGTTGTTATTGTCACAGATCACAGAATTCCATGTACAAGGGTTAACTTGATTTCGATTCCAGTCCGAAAGCTGATCGCTAACATTCAGTTTTTGTTTCATATCATACAAGGCTTCCCCTGGTGCACAAAAGAATGAGTGATTCAGGATTTGATTAAAACAAGAGAGAACTTGAGGGGGAAATAAAAAAAAGGACTTGAAATTAGGTTTCCATGTTAATCAAATCACGCTTCACCAAGGAGGAATGCAGTTCATGGTCATAATAAAATGTCAGTGAGGTAGAAAAGTTAGCATCCATTCTAAGCGCTTCTAAAGACAGCATAATCCCTGTGAGAACTAGCATAAAAATGTTGCAGTGAGACCATTAACCTAGATGAAGACTACCAGTACCACATCGAAACTATAGATTGCTACATTTTCGATAAAACGCCAAGTTTGTCCAAATGTGCCAAGATTTTAAAATCGGGTCAGATAACATGATGTAACCAGCTAGGTTCAGACTGGCACGCCAACACCAAGTCTGTCAGCTTCCTACACTTGCAGGAAGATAACATATTCTTATCATCAACCAACCAAAAGTAAGCCAATTCATGCAGTGCCGACATCAAGAATACAGGGATGCAGCAAAGAAACACAATTTATAACTAGAAGCTTGAGGGCCGGTGGCAGCAGTGGATCTATCCCAGTGGAGACTACTGAGAGCATGACCGTATAGGAATGGAAGGGGGGAGGGTCGCAGCTGTACCTTGACGATCGGATGCGGGGAGGCACGGCAGGGATATCACCAGAAGAAGCACGAGGACGCGCAGCTCCCTCATCTCGGCCAAGATTTCGCTGCAGACAGATCTCCGCTCCGCTACGCTCCATTCCACCGCAGCAGCCTAGAACAGTGAGTGGAGCGGGGCCCGGCGGCGGCGTTGCCCCTATGAACTGCTGCGCGGTCAAGTGGAGTGGGCGCCAGCGGCTCGGGAGGTGGGGTGAGGGCGGAATCGCAAGGCCAACCGCGGATTTGAGGGCTTGGTGTGAGCGGGCAGGAGGAAAGTGAAGCGAGAAGGAAGAACTGAACAGAACCGCGAGCAGTTTGCAATTTCTTTTTTGCTTTTCCTGTTTTGGATTATTCGAATTCGTGGGGCCGTTAACGTTTCGCCGTTTCGAGTGGCAGGGCAGGCTGGACTGGACTGGACTGGACTGGACGGGATTGAGATCATATGACACAGTGAACTTTAAACGATTTTTAATTATTTATTTTTAAATGGATGGGTCAGATTTATCACTATAGTAATAAATAAATAGGATGGACTCTTACGGAATGACTCCCGCATGCGGTGTTTCCGCATCTGTGAGGCATGACTGTCCAGCAACTCTAGAATAGCTCTCGCATCATTCGTATTTCAACGCGGGAGCTCCCATTCTCATGCAACCTCTGTCCTCCTCCCATTCCCTTCCGTTGTGGCCCCATGTCCGCACCTCATGGGTCCGCATGCGCATTGGAGCGCCGCTAGGGTCGGTCTAATGATCTCTCCTCTTCCATCATCCAGTCATGTGTTACCAAACAACATTTAATTGTAATTGTAAGTAGTAGTGTCAGGTCAATGAGCATTTGTAGATTTGTTCATGCTGAAAATAAATCAAATCCAACTCGGAGTCAGGACACCTATTAAAATTACTTGTTGCTTGAACAAGAACATCATACACAACCATAAAAATATGTTGAGTATATATTGATAGAAGCTATTAATGCAACTTAAATGATATTCCCTCCATATTTAAATTATTGTCACCATTAATTTTTTACGCTACATTTGATCATTCCTCTTATTCAAAATATTAATTCAAATATGTAAAATTATAAGTTATATTTCAACTTTAGTTAGTAATAAAACAAATCATAACACCTATTATCTTTTATGTATAAATTTTCTAGGCTACAAAAACTTTCTCAACCTTTGCAGGATCCGCCTAATTGGGAGTAAGATTTTAAAGGTACTTTTGAGGATCTGAACGTCAGAAATACTTCACTCCCTTTTGGAAGCTGCGTTCCAGCCATGCCTCGTTCGCTTCTTTCTTCCCCATACCAACTGTTAGAACTTAGGATTATGGATCGACTAGGGTTCTACACTAGATCGGGCTCTAATGAACATAAGAGCTTAGATCTTATTGCGTACCTTGCTCTTTGGTTGACGACGAGGGCACCGCCATAGCCACTGATGCTTGGTGTGGGCGAGGAGCAGGGGCGGCGGTGGTGATGTAGTGGGGCTTCCCGTCACTAACCACACTCAGGGGATCGGACCTCTTAGGGTTAGCAAGTCAACCGATGAACCTTGGTTCATGTGCCCACCTTAGCTTTATAGTGTGGCGTGATAGGGGCCCACTACCCATGAAAAGGGGGCCGCCCCCGATCAGGATGACAGCAGATCAAAGGAGGAAGACCCGGATTCGATTTGACCGGGTCCGAGGTTGAGATCTACCCAATGTTCTCTCACTAGATCTCAACTTAGTCCTTAATTCTCAATTTAATACTAAACTTAGTACCAACTTTATCATAGATTAGTATATAGAGAAGCTACGTCACAATAGCCAGTTATGTGCTATGAGACTTAACAACTATCATGCACATCTCTATTCTGAAATAGATTCTTATCTTATTTTTGCACCCTTAATATCCAGATATTATAGACTTTACCATAGACCCATGTCGACTGTGGTTCTCTGAACACACTGAACGGTAAGTCTTTGATTAGCAAATCTACAAATTCTTGTTTACTCAAGACTTATTGTTTGATCTTGGATATTCTCCTTTCACAACATAAGCTTAATCTTAATCACGTTGTGTTTGGTATGAACACATGACTTGTTGTCATAGGAGTAAAGTACTGCCAGCTTATCTCGACAGTATGACTTATGTGGATATTCAACGTTGTCTTACACTCTTAATCCGGATGAACACTTTGTTAATTCTTAGTGCCCGGTTGAAGACCTCATATTATAATTATAAGTTTGATGTGTATCGTCGATAACACATTGACCTATTTGTTTAGAGTCTTTCCACGATTGAACTCCATCCGTAAGTGTGAATGATGTGGATTCTATTACACATCTTGCATAGACTTATTCTAAACATCCCCAATACATAAGGGCACACATTCTTATTTAACTTATCATGATGCTTTTTATGTCCAACAATAATATAAGATATTCTTAATCAATTTCTAGTGATCTATGTCTAGAAAACTAATATATGCCAAATATTTCGGTTTCTTACACTAAACCTGGGCGAATCTTATTTGAGCATATTCAATCTTCTGACAGCTGAAGCATTTAGAGCTTACTCCACTTGATCAAGATCTAATTGGAATAGTAGATTCTCAAACTCATCACCCTTATTCTTAAGGCATGCTAGACTCGATGTACATGCATATCTTATTTCTTAATAGATTTTCTAAAATATGTCTTGCGCATCAATACTTATACCCCATTACTTATTAGACATCTCAGTGAGCTTAAATCTTAATATAAAAAGAAATTCACCAAGACATTTCTTATTACAAAATAAGGACAATATGATCTTAGTTTCTAAGTGCAGATTGACAATATTGTCGCTAGCATTATCTTATCGAATAAGGGAATCAAATTTCCTTATTCATTGTCCTCTTAATTCTTATTCTAACTCATTATCTAGAAATCCGATTCAATCTACGAATAGATCATTCGAATCACCATTCTCTTAATTACTTTCCATGCCATTTTTCATAAATCTTAGAATTTCCCTCTAGAGCCATGTGTCTTCTTGTAGACCCAATCATAGTCCACTGTAACGGCTCCTTTAGAAACTTTTCTTAATTAACCAAAACTTATTGAACTCATTTCATCTTACTCAGCTTTAAGCCTTTCAGATAAAAGAATTCTCTCATGGCCTTAACCAATTATTACCATAGGGATGTTGCTTCATAAATGATGATAAAATTTCAGAATCCTGAATAACGAAAAACTCGATCACTTAGGTGTCATCATTAAAGAAACTAACAACAGGTGTTATAATGGAAATGCAAACATCGTAGGTATGGAGAAAATATCTCCTGAATCATCATAGTGGGCATACGGACCCTCTACTCTTCAGAATTTATTTCTCACAATACCATACTCACTCAGATTATCTTATTCCTAAGTAAGGCAATACATCTTTTCTTATAAACTTAGAACTTAAGGAAATTATGTATCTTAATGTCTCCATGGGAGACATGCTATCTTCCATGAACATAAAGTCCAGGAATTTAGCTACAATTCTTATGACGACATAGGGATATTTTGACCGTCATACTCCCCCGGACAGTCACGTTAATAGATCACTTATACGTAGGGAGAATACTTCTTCTTAATTAATCTCTTAATCCACCCCTCGAAATGTGGTCCAAATGATAGTCCCATAATTTCAAAGATTAATTAATGAGGAGATATTCTTACTCTTACTACTTATATTACTCACATGATTAAATCACATATGCACTAATTTTTACGGGGTACTTTCTCCTCTTTACATGATTTTCTACATATGAAAATTCATGTATTAATCTTTTGATTCTTATAGACCTTCCCAGTGTTCTTAACATTTTCTTAGCAAACTTAGTAACCATATAACACATTTCAAATGTGCTCTCATAATCCACAACTAAAGTGTCTCTCCAATAATTTCTTAGTTGTGGACTAATATTGGTATTACTCTCCCTTATTATTTCAACTTAATAATGATAAAACACTTATTACAAGTGAAAAATCAACAATTAATGACATGAAAAGCCGTTTTAAACTCCTCTTGCCAAGCAAGATTATTTCTCGTAACTAGACTCAATGACTAAGGATTAAAACTTATAGCATGGGAAGTTCTCAAAGACATAATCAAAAAATATATATGCACAAATAAAATTCAACATCGGTCAAAGTTTAGTCATGCACATATCTTAATACGGTAATCATCATCATCATCAATCTACCTTGTGCAGAGCACAATCACAATAATCTTATTGCCAACGTTGATCAGACGATAAAATCATTATTCTTAAAATCACTAAGAGAAGTTTTAATTCCACATCACCATTGGGCAAAGTGAAAATTATTACTTCGACTTAATTTCTTATCCATCGTGATACTTTATCACAGTGAAATTATCATCAACGTTGGTCAAATGATAAAATCATAGTGTCCAAATGAAAAACTAAGAATGTGAGGATATAATTCTAAACTACCATTGGGCAGAGATAGAATTAACTCTCGATTTCTCATAATAACTTAATAACATGAAGAATGACCATGGTAAATTTGTCATCAATGCCAGTCAGGGGATACAATTTATCACACTCAATTAAACCATAGAATTTAATTATATGTCCCGGTAACATGGAACCAAGATTAAAACAACTCAATTGTAATAAATTCATCATGAATTTGGTTATATGACAAATTATCATGCTTAGATTAACTCTAATTTTCAACTCTATACTACCATCGGTAGAGAATAGAATCAAAAGCTCAAGAAAATGACTTAATCATGATAGATTTATCATTGACGTTGGCCAATTGATAAATCACCATGCTTAAAATTAAACTAAGATAAGATATCTTAAAATTAGCCTCAATTTCCACATTACCGTTGTGCAGATGTAGAATTGATGCTCTCAAAATTGACTTAATGAAATCTTAGTACTTAATTATGATTCAAACAATCGGTGCAATGATAATTGTAATTCTTAGGGGATCATGATGGTGAGGAGCAAAATGCTCATCAAAATGTTATAATAATCACAACAAAAGAGATGATGATTCTTATCATACACACTTATTGATAGAAAAATAAAACTCATTATGTTGGAAAATAATACCAACAAAAACTCAATGGAAACTTAATTAATCCAGATATCAATTGTCATTCATAATGTGATGACCAAAATCCATTATTACAACATGAGTGCTTTATCAAGGAAGGCACATAAGGACATCAAGCTAATTCATAAAAAGCCATTGCTTATTACATAATGAGAGTCTCTCAATGGCTTGAAAACTTAGCATTCATGATGTTTACAACTCTAATTGTTCATCCTTCTCTAAATGGAATTCCCTTCTTATGCAATCATTTGAGAAACTCCACACAGTCCTTCATTCATTGTCCTGCCTGCTTGCAGAATCTACAAATGACCCGCGGAACTTGCCCCCTTCTTAGGAGCCTTATCACTCGACTCTGAGAAAGAGCCTTAATATTCACATGCACAAATTCATCATAAGTCAAGTAAGCACATGTAAATATACTTTAAACATAATTAATTCTAAATTACCATAGGTAGAGGTAGAATCAATTCAACACTTAATCATAATAACTTATATCATTTTAAAATCATTCACTCTTGTAATCAAAATTTTCCGTTGGGTCCAATTTGACTAGCAAGAATAAATAATTCTTACTTAAAATATGGATGAACAAATAATATCTAAAGTAGTGTATAACACAGCGGAAGCTCAAAATTTCTAAATTTAATAAAATTGTGGCAAAAATTACTACACTTAAAGCTTAACCGTAATTCTCAATTTATTCATTTTTCAGTCAAATTTAATTGTTGAATCAAATTTAACCAGAAAAGAACACTAAAATCCTCAAAATTGTAGAAAATTTGCCACTTAAATTCTAAACTTACTTATCCCAAAATTTACCCACAGCTAAAAAGCTTAATTACACTTATTATGGGCCTTTTAAATAATTTCCAGGAAACTGAAAAAACTAAAAAGGAAAATAACTTAACTGAAAATTCTAAAACGAAATTTGGCCCAAAACTTAAATTGGCCCGGCCGTAAATCAGCCCGAAGACAAAATTCGTCCGGCCCACTTAGTTGAACATAAGACTAAAAGTAAGCTGAAAATGCTTAAGGCAAAAAAAAAGGCTGAAACAGTCCAGCCTTTAAGCTGTTCTAGACCAGCCTAGTTAGCTCAGCGAGCTGCTGGCCTTGGGTGAGATCTTGGGTCGCCAAATACGGCGCCCACTTGGGCCGGCTGCTGGGTCAAAGATCTGCACTGTCGAAACCGATCGAACGGTCGAGCGAGCTTATCGGCCGAACAAAACCGGTCGTGGCCTCTCCCTCGAGTAAACCTAATCTTCATTTGCTTCTCCCGGCCGCAATGGAGTCAGTGACCAGAGAGAGGTGGCGGTGACCGTCGGCGGCGTCGCCCACGAGTCCCTTCACTAGAGCACACACTTGCCTGAGGTTGAGTGCACCACCGTCGAGCGGTCTTGCGGTGGTGCCCTAAGCGGCCTTTCCCCGTCGATTGATGTCGGCGAGTCCTGAGCCGTAGCTGCAAGCGACAGTGGCTCGAGGTCTTCTTGGAGCAGGTCATCAACAGCGACGAGCCCATCTAGTGGTGGCCCTTTGTGGACTTACTCCCTGAGCCCGACGTCAAAGACGATGATGACCTGGTGAGGCAGCCAAGTGCCGATTGTCACTATCGAACGGTGGCCGACGGTGGCTGCCCTAAGGTGTCCAATCTCATTGGATCTGCTGAGAAAAAACCTGAGGTAAGACCCTAAGCCTAGGGTTAGTGTTTTAGCATGTAACTCCTTTTGAATCTCATTCATTCTAAACCAAAAACTTAATCCCCTCCTTCTAGTCTCTTGAGGGTAGATACTTAGATATAGGCACCGGCTAAGGGGACCCGATCACCACTAACCCAAACTAGATTAAACCCTAGCGAGGCTCTTGATACCATCGTTAGAACTTAGGATTATGGATCGACTAGGGTTCTACACTAGATCGGGTTCTAATGAACATAAGAGCTTAGATCTTATTGTGTACCTTGCTCTTTGGTTGACGCCGCTGCCACCGCCATGGCCACTGATGCTTGGTGTGGGCAAGGAGCAGGGGCAACGACGGTGATGTAGTGGGGCTTCCCGTCACTAACCACACTCAGGGGATCGGACCTCTTAGGGTTAGCAAGTCAACCGATGAACCTTGGCTCATGTGCCAGCCTTAGCTTTATTGTGTGGCGTGACAGGGACTCACTACCCACGAAAAGGGGGGCCGCCCCAGATCAGGGTGGCAGCAGATCGAAGGAGGGAGACCCGGACTCGATTTGACCGGGTCCGGGGTTGAGATCTACCCAATACCAACATCCTATAGGCAGACCGAACCGAGAAGATGCCGGTGCATTCATCATTGTTCTTGCACAGACCTTTGGGGAGCTTGAAGCATGCCATGGAATATGTCGGTATAGCCTAGACTTATTTACCTCCTGCTGAAAGTGTCTTCTCGACACTACAACATTCATCAAGGTATGAAATACCTTCATCGGTTCCTGAATATGATTGTGGGTGTGGTTAGCTCACCGACGAACATATAGAGGGTCCGGGTCGATATGGCGTTGTTATGTATGTTCATCGGTGAAGTCATGTCACCAATGAATATACAATGAATTGTGGTGCATTGAGTGAAATATGCAAGTTTTCTTGATATGTGTGACCTGATTTGGAGGCTCACTATCTGGGGAGGCAGCCAAAACAGGCAGCATTAAAATAATTTCATCGGCTAACCGATGAATTTATGTGCCCACGTGGCAAGTAAATTCGATTAACCAACCAACCTATGAGCCACATGGCTGCCATGGCCCCGCCTCTGGGCCCCACAGGTTCATCGGTTAACCGATGAACATACATGCCACTTGGCCATGGTGCAGCTGACACGTCCGCTCGACCATGCATTCGTCGGTGACATAGAATCGATGAATGTAAGCACGTCACCGATGAACATAATTTATATTTATTGGTACTGATGAATATATGATTTTACGTTTGTCGGTCATATATTCAATGGTGAGTTCGCCGGTTTAAACCGATAAAATTTTCATAATTTCCTATAGTGCAAGCCATCCCTGAACTCAGCTTCCACACCCAATTTTTAATTATTTGCATAAGTGGGCATGACTAAATATTTCTCACTTAGATCTTCATTGTCCACGTTTAAATTTTGCTTGATCTCTGTCCGCAAGTCCCCTGAACAGCCCTTAGCAAAATGTATCCATGTTGACTTGCTGGTCTGATGCTATGCAGTAAGGATCCCCTAGCGCGCGACAGGTTGCACGCGACCTCATCTGCTGCACATCACGTGGCGCTATCGATCCGACTGTCTACCGTCATCACTTCCACCTCCATCCTGCCTCCTTATCCTCTGATGCCGTCCACCCCACTGACACCATCCGTCGGCCATCCACAGCCAAGAAGCAGCACCCACCTCCTCTCACCCTCCGATCCGGCGGCTTCGCCTCTGCCTCCGATGCCACCTACCCCTCCGGTACCACCATCAGCCACTCACGACCAAGGTGACACCCCCGTCTCCTTGCCGCTGCCCCGCACCACCACCTATCATTGCCCCCCTCTCTCGAGCTCCTTCTATGACCGGAGTTGCTGCCGCCGCCGCCCACCCAAATAGCCCACTACCTCTAATTCAACTGTCGTCATTGGGCTGGCCCAACCCTAACGTAGGCTAGACCACATGGGGTCGTACTGAAGCGTTTCCCGTGCATAGGTGTGTTTGGTTCGATGGATGAAGAGGGATGGGATAAGGTCATCCCATTTTTTATAGTGTTTGGTTAGGAGTCGACCCTCAAGCATCAAGGAATATGGGACAAGCTCATTCTAAAAAAATCATGGATTAGCTCATCCCTCACCACTCACAACACTCGTGATGATTTATGAGGATGCGATCACATCAGTCATCCCTCCAACCAAACACGAGATGAGATAAGTTTATCCTATGTTTTCATCCATCGAATCAAACATCAAATGAGATAAACTCATCCCTAACATCAAGGATGACCCCCCAACCCATCCCTCGTTGACGCTCAACCAAACACACCCTAAACCTACAACACATTCCTAACCATAGGTGCCACATTGGAGTAAGTCTGTCAACAGCAGTTGCCACATCCAGCTTCAGATGCGCATGTGAACGCGTGCTACCTGCAACAGCTTATGGAAACCGTTGCGCACAAGGGAGTCGGATGTGCTTTTTTTTCTCTTATGCACGCGCATATCAGGGCCTTCTCTCTCCTCGAATCTCATTTTCCCGTGGGTGCTGGACCGAAAACTATACCACATGATCCATCATGCTAAGGACGGATCGCGCAACCCCATCCCCCTCGGATTAGGGGAGCTTGCTGAATCGGATTGTGGGAAGGGGGAGGGCGCCGGTCAGAATGGTGGTGATGGGAGACTAGAGAGGAGGGCGATGATGGTGGCGGAGCCAGGAGACATGCAGGTGGTGGCACGCGGCAGCGGCGGTGCCACCGTCGTGCCTGGCGATGGATTAGCGCCGACGGCGCCAAGGGTTGAGTTATGGTTTGGGGTTTTTTGAGGGGAGGGGGTCATCGCCGGCAGCTTAGAGAAGGTCGAGGGGGCGGGGGACCGTTGGCGGATGGTGAGGTGGTGGGGCGGCAGAGGTGCTGCCTTGGCCGCAAGAGGCAAGTGGGCGGTGGGTGGGGATGAGTGCTTAGGGGGTCAAAGTCTGAGGGCTTAGACTCCCGACATAGGAGAGGGAAAGAATGCAAAGGTGGGGATGAGTGCTTGAAAGAGCAACTGAGGTAGAGGCGAAGGCCTCAAGAGCACACGAAAACAGTAATAAATGCTTGATTCCTCCGCCTAGGGAATCCCCAGGGTGGCTATTTATAGAGGCGATTAGCGGGCTGACAATAATGTTCGAACCACCCCTTAACTTCCATGTTTATACGAAGCGTACAGTCACAAGGGTATTATACACATTTCTTGCCCCTAAACACTTTATTCTAAGCCTATCAGATTATGACATGTGTCCGCCTTCATGGGGGCCTTCGACCGATGACCCTTGACATTGGTTGGACCTTCAGTGCCGACGAGCCTTCGGCTTCGCCTCTGGGTCGATGGTCGATGAAGGCCCGGGATGATTGGCGAGGGCCTCCGTCATTGTGAGCGTCTGGGGCCTCCGTCGCGGAAAACATTCCAGTTGCCCTGTTGAAAATTGTGAAGAGTGAAGATTGGTTCATGAGTCAATACTTGAAGAGCCCGAAATGCGCGATGGTGCTAAGGGAATCTTCAGTGGAAGACCTTCGGCCTTCATTCCCAATAGTAGCCCCTCGCAGGCGAGGTTCAATGAGTCTAAAACTGAATGAGCTAATCATGTGACTTATTTTATGAAGTTCCTGAAAGCATCACCCTCACGCATTGGGGTTGTTGATGGCGGATTACGTTTCAATGACTTGGTTCACGACCTTCGACACTTAGGCATTGTTTCATGGTTTTTGTTGTCAAAAGCGTCACCCTCGCCTTTGAAGGCCTGGGTGATGAAGGTGCGAAAATGGACTTGGTGATTAGTGCCTTCTTTGAGGGTTTTGGTAGTACTTGGGCTGAGACGCTGAGGCAACCCATTGAGCCTTTTGAGGCCTGCTCACGGCATGCATTTGTTACCGCATCTCAATTTGCGCAGGCGATTTCTACCGCGGGTAGACTCTGGTAGCGCCCACTTGCTTCCCTTTGTTATTGCACTCGCCTTGCTCTTCTTTGCTCTTGCTTTCCAACGCTCTCACTGCATTTCGCTTGCGATAGCTTCGTTCGCTTGACAAGGACAATGGCACGTTGTAGTCCACTTGGAGAGGTTGCCGCTGCCAACGTGGTGGGGGTAGAAAATGTGGGTGAGGCACAAAATCATGATGGAGGTGGTGCCCAGCGTTGGCGGTGACAAGATGCCTATGGCGTCTAGTGATGAAGGTCATGCTTCGAGCGGAGGTGGGACTGATGATTCTGCAGACGAGAGGGCCTCCGACAATGAAAACTCGCAGACCTACAATTTTGGGGCTTCTACTATTACCCTTGGTAGCATTAAGGAGATGGTGGAGAAATGGTATTTTGTGGATGGTGAAGCTCGAGCGCCGAGGATAGAAATAGTGTAAGAGCTGGATGAAGACGAAGCTATCGTGTACGAGGACTTTTTTGTTGCCATCCTACGCATGCCTCCGCATCTTGCTTTAGCGGACATTTTGTTGAAATTTCAGGCGTATCTCCACCAACTAACACCCAATGCAATAGCATAGCTGTCAAAGTGTTTTTGAGCTGTTGGCAGCTTCAAAGGCGTGCCTTCAGGTGATATGTTCACGAAAAGGTATGAGCTCCATTATCAATCGAAAAAGGTAGAAACCGGCAAAGGCATTCTGTTTGCACAGTACGATTGTCTAAACTTTCATGGTAAGAGATATGGCGGACCGAAGCTCATCCTCGCCATAAAGAACAAATAGTCATTGGGGCGGATGAAGGCTTGGATTTATTGTTGAGTTCCTTGCCTCCACAATTCTGGAGGTGGGAAAAGTGTGTACGCCCTACACTCACGAATAAGCGCGCTGGACTATACGGTGGAGCCGAAGGTGGAATGCCCAGACATCAATGCGAACGATGCTTCCTTCGTGGACGTGACCATTATGATCGGCGGCCGCAACACTGCCGAGGAATTCCTTGCCTGTGAGATGTACCCCTGGTCTCTAGCTTTGGCTTTAGGGATGTGACTGTTGGCACAACTGCTGTGTCCAAGGTGAAGGCCCCACTGCCAGTTTTTCCCGTTGAGCCAGTTTCTACGGAGGATGCGGGTCATTTCCTGATGAAGGTGGAGACGAACATCGAGAGGACCTTAGGCAGCTTCATGCCTAACGAGCACAATGCGCTCGTGACTGGCAAACTTCTAAATGATGGTCGTCTTAACTGGATGTTTGAACAGATGGGAATACTTTATACTCCCCATCCGCTGCCGGGTACCAAAGCTTCGCAGGTGGCGACTCAGAAATGTAAGGCTGATATATCAAAGAAGGCAACCACCAAAAAGCCGAGGGTGGCTCTATGTGGTAAAGCGACTCCGGCGAAGACGATTGCTAAAAGGTATACTGTTAAAGTGATCCATCTGAAGGGCAAACCCTGGGCCGAAATGTACGTCCGAAATAGAATTGCTTCTGCTGAAGCCCATTGGGGTATCTAAAAATTATTGCCTCTCAAATGTACATGGCTCTTCACAGAGCCGACGCGATGAAAGCCATCACACAGTTGATACTATTGTCGAGCGAGCTCCACATGTGATAACCTTCGATAACCTTGGTGATGACTTGTCGCCCGATATCCGTGAAACCTTGCCTAAGAGAGTTGGTGATGTACCTCTGTCACCTCCACCTTTTTTGCCTGGTGAGTTGCCAAGTCACGCTTTCGCTGATTTGTTAAAGATTCTAGTGCTCGTGTTTTGTAGATGACACTACTTGTCGGGAGCCTTCGGGGACACAGATGGTTATCTCGTGCAATGCCTATGACACATAAGTGCTCTTTTTTTGTACAAGGATTGACCCTCATTTATAATAGGCTCTCACATTATCAGAGGGCTTGGCCACAAATAGGGCTGCAGAGGCCGTGTGGGCAAATAGGAATGTTGAACTGGAGTTGGTGGTGAATGCCCAAGCTCAGAAAATAGCAGAACTTGAAGCAGTCTGCGCCAGTCTGAGATAGGAGAAGGAGAACGTGGCTGCCCGCTGCCGAAGGCTATCTGATAAGCATAAAGCATTTGTTGCAAAGGCAGAACAGGAAAAAGTGGAGCTCACGGAGGCCCATGTGATGGAGTTGGCTGAGATGAAGGAAGAATTGGACAAAGAGATGCAGGGATACACTGACTATCGCTTAAATGTCCAGTGTTGCCTCCGGGGGCTTCATGAGGTGCTGGCATCATCATTCAGGGAAGTTAAAGTGCTATGCTTACCCTTCCCAACCCAGAGTGCCAAAGTCGAAGATTTAATAGACTGGGTTGGTGGGGAGGTAAAAACTGTGCCAAACACCGTGTGACAGCTGAACGACAATTTTGTCGTTTTGGCTATCGAGGGTGTTTTGAACTTGTTGAACAGTGCTGGCTGCCAAGAACTAAGTCAGACACCTCCATGGGTTGGCTGCCTCCAACAACCCCTCCGTCACACAGAATGTTCCCAATGATGTATGGAAGCTAGCCGGGTGCCTTGTGTGCAAGTGGTGGAAAAGTCATGTGTTGCATGAGGCCCTTCGTCGACGTGAAGCTGCCGACACCACAACCGTAAGTGATGATGATATTTGAGGTGTACAATTCAAATTGCGATGGCTAACGGGAAAAGTGTTGTTTCAGCTCGAGGCAACGGAGAAGGTGATGCTATCAAGACTGTTGCGGATGGTGAAGTTGCCCACCCTGAGGAAAATGTTGAAGCTTACCTTCAAACCAATCCGCAGCCGGAAAATGCCGAAGGCGACGGCAAGAATGATGGTGTGAGAGTGTGGAATATTTTTGCCCGGCTTAGGCATCATACGTTTTGTGAAATGCAATGAGCCTTTCTGTGAATATCCCTCAAGGTATTATTTTTTGTTTCATTATTCCTTTATTTATATGGATTGTTTGGTTTTTCTTCGAAGGCTGGAGTGTGTGGGCCCATAACTGAGCAAGCTGAGCCCATTGGTGTGATGGAGCCACCTCTCGCCCGAGCGTAGCCAGCTAAGAGGAAAAGATGAAGTGCCAAAGCTCCATAGAAAACTAATCTCAGGCGGGCTTCACACTTAGCTAATATTAGGGGTCACAGACGAGGGTCCGTGAATATCAAAATCGATAGGGTTTTGCTAGATGCAGAGGCGGGAGCCTCCAACAAGCTCCCCCCTTTAGTTAAACAATCCTTTAAAGATGACCGCTACTCCCCTTTGACAGGAATGGAAGAGAGAGAGTGGCAAATAATGTTAGAGCAATTTATAGCGATGTGAGTTGTTGTAAATGATGAGGTTATGGACATTGATAGTGATTGATAATATATTTATTTTGTTTTTAAAACTTGTGTTTGCTATGACAAAGGTGGGGTGTTCTTGATCCCTGTCTCTGAACAAGTTTCTTGACTGACATGCCTTTGAACGGAATCTAATTGTTGGGCCTTCAAATGGAAACATGCAATCCAACGCCCTTAGTCGCTCTGATTGACATTATAGAACAAGTTATTACCTGTGGCCTTCTATATCTGACCTGCCTCACCGCCTTCGTTGTACTTATGTCTGTTGCTTTTGCATGATTTACAATGCCTTTGTGTGATTCAAATCGACATTACTATCATGACCCATCATTGTGTTGTGTCCGCTAGCCTTGTTTCACCATATCATTTTATGTGGTTCACTTGTTTTGATGCATCAACCCGACGTTACCTTCACGCAATTTTATTGTCTCACCTTCGTGTGATTTTATTGCGTCGTTTGCGTGCGATTGTTTCTTGTGTCACCTTCGTGCGATTGACTATACAATGTCGCCTTCGTGTGGTTTACTTTGCGGTGTCATATTCATGCGATTTAGGTTGTTGTGTCACATTTGTGCGACTTAGTTTATTGCGCGGCCTTCGCACAATTTGGTTTGTTGCATCGCCTTCACGCGATTTTGTTTGTTGCGTCACCTTCGTGCGATTTACTTTGCGGCGTCACGTTTATGCGATTTAGGTTGTTGTGTCACTTTTGTGTGATTTAGTTTATTGCATGGTCTTGGCGTGATTTGGCTTGTTAAATCACCTTCTCGTGATTTACTTTGCGACGTCATGTTTATGCGATTTAGGTTGTTGTGTCACCTTCATGCGATTTACTTTAGTATTAAGATTCGTGTCTTGTGACTGCCGAACTGAAAAGCGTCACCCTCACCTTCGACCATCAGATTAGCGAAGCCGGCTTTGATGACCTGACGGTCCTGCTTGATTTTCAGTTTGGTGAAGGCTTGGAGGGGGGTTGCCCCTTTTCAACGCAAGTGTGTTTTCTTTGCTCCTTGCATTTTGGGGTTACCTTTTTTCATCGGAGGTTTATAGCCTCTTGCATTTTGGGTTTACCTCTTTTCTCATATGAGGTCTTTTTCTTAGCCCATTACGTTTTGGGGTTGCCTCTTTTTTTATTAGAGGTTTTTTTTCTTAGCCCCATACGTTTTAGGATTGCCTCTTTTTTCATCAGATGTCTTTTTTCTCAGCTCTTTGTGTTTTTGGGTTGTCTCTTTTTCATCAGAGATCTTTTTTTAGACCCTTGCATTTTGGGGTTCCTTCTTTTTTCATCGGAGGTCTTTTTTCTTTAGCCAATGAGTGAGGGGTTTGATAGTGCGCCTTCGCTTGTGGCTTTGGTTTTTTAAGCTTAATAGTTTTGTCGAATACGAAGCTAGCATGACTAGGGATTTTGACATCACAAATCCAATATTTTGGGGAAAGGAAGCTTATATTACTGCTTCAGGGATATAAGCTCCGCCTCGTTAAAAACCTCATGCCCTCGTGGGCTTCCCCTTTGAGGAAAAGAGTATGGGGCGCAAGAAAGTAAATGTGTGGTCCTAAATCTTATGGTGCAGGCTCGTTTATAACTCATGAGGCCTCCGCTTTTACAGAATGCTTAAACGTCAAAGCGATGGAGGTTCTCTGCGTTCCACAAATGCTTCAACTTTGTTCCTTGGGGATTCGCAAGATGGTAAGCCCCTGACCTTGTTTTTCGGTGACCACATATTGTCCATCCCATTTTGACTCGAGTTTGCTGGAGCTCTCTGTGTGAGGGCTTCGTAGAATGACTAGACTGCCCATGTTAAATTCTCTTGTCTTGACATTCGGGTCCCGCCAGGATCTTGTTCCATCTTGATACTTCTGTAAATTGGCTACCGCTTTGAGCATGTCCGATTCCAACAGATCTTTCTCTTCAGCTTTGTTAGGGCAGGATGATGCCTCTGTTGCTGTGTGCAAGCTTTGGTGTTTGATTTCTTCAGGTAACACTGCCTCGACTCTGAACAATAGTCGAAATGAAGTGAAATTGGTGGCTCTGTAGACCATTGTGTTATGGCTCCATACTACCCTTGGCATTACTTTGGCCCACTTGCCCTTCTTTTCACCTTCGAGGATGTTTTTATTGCTTCAAAAATTAGAGCGTTGGCTCTTTCCACCGCTCCATTTGATTGTGAATGATATATAGCTGCGAAGGCTACCTTTATCCCGACTTGATGATAGAAATCCTTGAACATTTCGCTATCAAAGTACTTTGCGTTGTCGACTATGATCTACTGTGGTACCTCATAACAACAGATAATGTTTTGCCGAAAAAATTTCTTCATGGTCATGGAGGTTATATTGGTGACAGGCCTCGCCTCAACCCATTTCATGAAATATTCCACTGTCACAATGGCGAAGGTGTAATTGCCTTGTGCTGGTGTGAGTTTGCCAACGATGCTGATGCCCCACCGCTGCAGTGGCCAAGATGGGGCAATCAACTGCAAAGGCTGCGCCGGGGATTTGGAACAATGCGAAATTTTTTGACAAGCTTCACGGGTTGCCACCAGTTTCGCTGCATCATCGATCATTGCTAGCCAGTAAAACCCTTATCAAAGAACTTTGGCGGGTAGAGCACGAGCGCCGATGTGACCTCCACAAATTCCTGCATGGACATCCGAGAGAAGTTCTTGACCTTCGGCTGCGCTGAGACACCATAAAAGGGGCCCTGAGATGGAGGCTTTATATAGGTTGTTTTCAACTATCTGGTAAGCCCTGTCTCATTGCTGCATTCTGATTTGCTCATTGGTGCTATCTG
>VSTD030000077.1:0-20321 GCA_008808055.3 Sporobolus alterniflorus | reverse complement strand
TGCCAGGCCGTGGACCTGCGCCACATCGAGGAGAACATCAAGGAGACCGTGAAGAA
This sequence comes from Sporobolus alterniflorus, assembly GCA_008808055.3. Lineage (NCBI taxonomy): Eukaryota > Viridiplantae > Streptophyta > Magnoliopsida > Poales > Poaceae > Sporobolus > Sporobolus alterniflorus. The sequence continues at coordinate 20,265 of VSTD030000077.1, read as the reverse complement.
CTGCGTGACCCAGGTGGCCAAGAAGGTGCTGACCATGAACCCCACGGGGGACCTCTCCGTGGCGCGCTTCAGCGAGAAGAACCTCCTCACCGCCATCGACCGCGAGGGCGTGTTCACCTACGCCGAGGACCCGTGCAGCGCCAGCCTCCCGCTGATGCAGAAGCTGCGCGCCGTGCTGGTGGACCACGCGCTCACCAGCGGCCAGGCCGAGAGGGAACCATCCGTGTTCTCCAGGATCACCAAGTTCGAGGAGGAGCTGCTCGCGGTGCTGCCCCAGGAGGTGGAGGCCGCACGCGTGGCCGTTGCGGAGGGCACCGCGCCGGTGGCCAACAGGATCAAGGACAGCAGGTCGTACCCACTGTACCGCTTCGTCCGCCAGGAGCTCGGATGCGTGTTCCTCACCGGTGAGAAGCTCAAGTCCCCCGGCGAGGAGTGCAACAAGGTCTTCCTCGGCATCAGCCAGGGCAAGCTCGTCGACCCCATGCTCGAGTGCCTCAAGGAGTGGGATGGCAAGCCCCTGCCCATCAACTAAGCCATCCATCCATCCATACCAAGGCCGGAGGAGAAGAGGAGAGAGGAGAAGAAAAAATATTACAGCAAAAATAAACGCTTCGTGTACGTCCAGGTCGTGTCAGTGAATGAGTCTGGCGTTGTTCTTTGTGTAGCTGCGCTGCCGCCGCCTGCAATGTGCATGCAACGGCGGGCAGCTGATACAGACTATGTTGTATTTCGGGATGAACTATGTGTGTACCAATTCCTTCTTTCAGTTACCCTTAATATACAATATTTTGATCCTGTAATACTACGAGTCATTTATTTTGGAACTTGTAGTGACTTGTTTTTGTTTCTTGATACATTGTGCTTCTCCAATCAGCTTAATCTGTTGAGCAATTTTCTTCAACAACACCTCAAAGAGAATAATTCATGATGCAAAGCAAAAAAGGTTTTGCTAATTTAGTTCATGCACAGAATTGGCTAGATGATGCCATTTTTTCTGAAAAAATGAAAAGAAGATTCTTATGGTGGATCATGTCGTTAGCATGCAAAAGGTCCTTTGCTGAATTTAGTATCCTTTTATGTTGATTATTGCTAGTAGTGGGGGAGCACCACAACATACTGCTTTTGGGTGCCGTTGCCATGAGAGCTCGCCACCCATACCTACTGCAATGGACGAAATTAAGGCGTGGTGACGAGATATTTTGGAAAAGAAAAAGAAATGTGACGAGTTAAGGTGTGACAAGAAAAGAGTTGCAGTTGGAAAATTCTACTAGAATAGTCTCCAAATACTGTAGCGTTGAGGGTCGCTCTTGGGTTGTAATCAAAGACAGGCAGGCAACTTGGCCCGGAAAATTTTTTGCTCCTCTGTTCTGCCGTTCAGCTGATCATTGGAGCGTGGTGTGGGTATGGCAAGTGGTCACTGGCGTGGCGGGCACGGGCCTACAGGTACGGTAATAATTCGCTTGCCAGAGCACATTCCGAAAATTTTAATTTATACATGACGTGTGCTGTGCATTTTGCTATTTTCCGGTTACTTACAAATGTTGCAATGTGTTCATTTGGCACTGCTGAAGAAGTAGCTTTCTTGAGGAAATAGCACTGCTCGAATTCTAAATTTTCAGTGGCATATAGGAGTATGTAACTGCTATACTGCTGCTCCACTATCCCAGTCGTTTAAGTGTTTGTACTGTATGGAACAAGCAGCTTCCTTCACACACACACACACAAGCCCTACAGGTCAGACAGACAGGATTAAAGCAGATGATGATCGAGAAAGCTACCTAACGTAGTCGGATGACTTTCTAATTACCTAGCACTGCGGCTGCCCCACTCTGAATAAAATGCTGATACAGGCAAAAGATGGCAAACTATATATAAAGTGAGATAATTTAACACTTGAAAGGCCGGTCCCTTTTAATTTAGTAGTTTGACAGCCAGAGAATACGAGCTTACATCATGCATGACCAACTCTGATAAGCATGGGAGTGAGTCATGCCTTTGAGCTGAACAACTCACCTTATGATATTTCTTTTTCGAAAGCTCTGGAATGTTCCAACAATTATATTATAAGAAGGGGAAGATAGTTGCACCAGGGGTGCAATACAACAGCTCCCGACCTAGGGAGAAGGCCTAGGCCAGGCAGAGAACCAAAGACTACTCACCTAAGGATGTCTCCGGCAGTCTCTCCCATAGCACTCCCCATCTCTAAAATAGGGGGAAATATGCACTATTCATCTCTCCAACAGCTCCCCCTTCCCTTGCCCCAAAACGCTGATCCTCTCACGTCTCCCCCAAACTAGCGGGATCTCTCTCCTCTCCCCCATCACGAATCTAGGCATGCCACATGCTCCTTTTCGATGAGCACGGAGGCAGCGAAGGGTGTAGGCAGTGGGAGGCGAGGCGATTTGGGGTTAGGGACGCGGGCGCTACTGGGTTCGCCCCTCCCCCATCGGCGACGGGCTCCTGCAATATCTGGATGCAGAAGTGGGGTCTGCTGGGACCGTCTAAAGACTGATCAACTAATTCTCCAAGCTGGCTGGCACTTGCCTTAATCCATTGGTGAGCCTCACCCTGAATTACAGCTACCAGCTGACCCCAGTCCCGATCTATCCTATCGAAAATCCTTTTATTTCGCTCACACCAAACCATCCAACACACAAGAATTATCAGAGATGGCACGCTTGGACCTAGTTTGCGGCAAAGCACCAGATAGATCACCAAACCAAGCAGACACCGTGATGTTTGCGTTCCAGCTCCGTGGATGCAGGCGCGACAACGAGACCCACTTGCTAATTTTGGACCAGACCGAGCGCGTGAATGGGCATTCCATCAATAGATGAGCGACGGTACCCAGGTTTCTGAGGCATAGCGAGCAGAAATATTCATTGGGCCATTGGCGTTGCAGCAGTCTGTCCGCTGTCTAAACTCTGTTCTAGAGCATCAGCCATATGTAGAACCTACATCGTGACGGCGCCCGCACCTGCCATATCAGTGACTGGAAATCCGAGTTGATGCTACCCTGGAATTGCATTTGATAAGCTAAACTCACTGAGTATTCACCGTTGGCAGTTCGAGCCCAGACAATTTCATCCGGCCGCTGGTCAGTAAAATCAAACTCAACCTCATCGACCACAATCCAGAGCATGATGTACTTTGCCAAGATGCCGATGGTAACATCATGCATCAGATCACTCATCCATACTTCACCAGGCATTGCTTCAGCCACGGACATGTTCTTCCTTCGATTGTGCTGAAACAACGTCAGAAACATGGCTGCCAGCGTGGTGCCCCGGACCCAGTTTGTAGTCTAGAACTTAGCAGTGTGCCCATTGCGAAATGTTACTCTGGTTGCCGCCGCGAACAAGGCCTCATCAACTGGTAACTCCAAGTTGCACCATGGCTTGTCAGGCTGCTTCCACTGAATCCAAAGCCAATGCCAAGTCCTCTGCACTTCAAGGGTGACATACTCAAAGCCAATTTACCTTACATTTGCCATCATGCAGTTCTTGGCTCCCAGCCCACAAGAATCTCTTCCTAATTTTGTCCATGGCACTATAAAACTTCCTCAGTGGCTTGATGGCAGTGAGCAGATAGATAGGTAGGCAAGGCACCAAGCACGATTCTGACCAGTTCCCTGCCCCCCCCCAATATTCATTAGCTTTCCTTGCCATCCTGCTAACCGGGTTGCTGCACTGTCGAAGATAGGTTGCAGGTGCACCATACGCAACCGACCCAGGCATAAAGGCAGACCCAGATACCTAATTGGAAACTGAACCTGCGCACTAGAGAAACTCTACAGTACCTGACCTAAGTCCACCTGAGAGCATTTGAACAGCGCCACCGTCAAACAGATCAGAACCACAAACTTCATGGTGTTCTTCACAAAAGCATATACTTTCTCCGTTTCTAAATTATTATCATCATTGATTTTTTAGTTACATTAAATCATTCATCTTATTCAAAATATTAGCTAAATGTGCAAAACTATAAGTCATGTTTTAATTTTTTTTAGTGATAAAACAAATCATAAGAAAATACAAGATATTTTTTATTTTGTTAATAAGACAAATAATAAAATGTAATTAAAAAATCAACAACTACAACAATTTAAAAATGGAGGGAGTAATTCTAAACATGAGCCCCAGCGTCAATCCTTGCAGATGGTAACAATATCTGGTCAGTGAACGAACTTGAACAAGCCACCGGCAACATGCTGTTCGAGGAGAGGCTCCCAGTCAGCAGTTCAGCATGACCCTTTCCTCTGACGTGGTTTTGAGATAGAAACTTCTCAACTAAGCTTCATTTTTTGTTTTAGCCAAAACTAGGCTTCATTTACATAATGCTTACGTGAATACAAACAGGTTTGGTCATTTGAAGGCTTACACACATAATACTTGATTTTACGCAAACAGACAAGTAATTGGCCAGTCAAAGCTTGGTTTGTGAATTTCTTTATCTGAAGATTGGTACGTTAGAGCTTCAAAACAGCTAATGATGTGATACTGAACGGTAAGGTTATGCTGTACGTTGGAGCTGCAAAACAGGTGCTTGCTGAAGAGACGCATTTTCTTCCTTTTCCGTGTTTGTTCCCGTGGTTAGGCCATGTAACTTTAGCATGTAATTCTCTGTTTTCTTTTTAATGAATGACAGAACCCATGCATCACTTTAAAAATATATTAGCATATGAGTGTTTTAATTTTCAGATTAATAGAAGCATGTGTAGTCGTGCATCCATCCAAAAGATCCCTATGACCGAGCAACATGTATAGCAATTTAATTGAAGAGAATTATCCATTGCAGTAGAGTCAAGTCATGGTGCTAGAACATGTACGTGCTCTTTTGTTTATGGCTTGATGAACAACTGGGCTCCAATACAATATTGCAAGCTGTGAACCGACCGACAGGAAAGTGGTATGCTACTATATATATACCGGTTTTTGTGTATGTATTAATTTAAGTTTCCTCCTAAAATAAAAAAAACTTCATAGGTTTGTAAATAAAAAGAAAAGGCATAAAAATCGCTGTAAATAGACTAGTACAAACTCTTTTTTCATACAAGACATGAGTTTGGCACATATATACTGCTGCTACATGTAAGAGTAAACTTTGGTGAAAAATGTTTTAAAGTTGTATCGTATCTGTTCTCAAGTAGCATAGTACGTTTTTAATGTTATGGCAAACACTTGTTCAAAACAAAGTGTACTACTAGATATGTGCATCGATACTTGTCGGTACCACGAGATTAGGGTACCCTCGATACTAAGCTAATTTGTCATCTCGGACCTGCCCAGGGCAGGGGACCGGGTCTGGGCATGCCATTTTGTTCTATCCTGGTGTCGGTTGCCTCTAGGTGTGAACTACAGGACGTGCCACATGTCAGTTTCGCGCTTGGGTTCTGCTTCCACCAGCACTTGGTCCGGCCTCGCCACAGGTAGAAGTTCGCACGCCTTGAGCCTACTAAGAGCCTGGGCCTGGGTGTCTTGATGGGACATGACCTAGTCAAGATGACTGGACCCCACTATCTGTACGTCGCTCACCCGGTGCAAATAGAGCCTCGGGGGAAGCAGACTGACAAGACTACACGAAGTAAAGGCGGGCCAGTGTGATGATGGCACGTCACCCGCCCAAGGTGGGCAGAGCCTCAGAGGGAAGCACAAGACTACATGAAGTAAATGCGGACCAGTGTGATGATGGTCATGACGAAGTCGCCACTGGTTGTCATTACTTCGTAACAATCTAGATTCATCCCATCGCCGCAAGCTAGGTTCTTGTCAGAGCTTCAGATGCATGCTATTACCTAGGTAATAGCACTTCTCCCGGTCAAGGCAGATGGTACATGATATTGCCCAGGTAATGGCTTGTCTCCTAATCAAGACCAGACGTGCACATCAAGGTTCATGCAGAGATTCGTATGACGGTCAACTCGAAGAACATACGTCGTTAAGCTTCTACAAGCGTCTAAGTCTTACAGTGCAAACTACATGTGAGACTTACAATATAAGCTAATCCTCAGTGCACAGTGTAGGCCAATCGTGAGTCATACATTATAAATTGTGCATTTGGTTCTATAAAAGGACACAGTCACCCGCCTAATAAGTAGGCCGATTCAAGCTTCCTCAAGCCTCCTTAAACTTCACTAACTCTAGTTTCAAGCCCTCCACAAGCAACACACTCTCAAGCTTTCTCAAACTTTGTGTTTCAAGCTCTTTCTAGAATAATTTAGAAAAAAATAGATGTAGGATAGTATGCTCTAGTGGTCCAAACAACTCTAAATCCTTCAGCCCGTGTACACCTCACCACAATTCCATACACCATCTAGGGAACAACTCACATCCTCACTTCCAATCTTAAAAAGATTTCTCTAATGATACCTGTGTCTAATCCCAACAATAATAGTGACTGTTACTGTGCCGCGTGTTCAGGTTAGGTACACCATGTGCCCTCAATTAGGTTGCCATATACAACTAACCAACACTTTGATTAGTAACATGCATCACTATTCCTTGATCATGCTGCGAGGCTGGATTAGGATCCCTAATCAAGGGCACCATTTAGCAGAGAAAATGGCAGTTTAATTCTCGCATTCCTGCTATACATAGTAACAACCATGGATTCATTTATCGTCAAAACTCGGTCGGTTTTCACAAATATTGACAAAATGATCCGGTCTGGTTTTGTCGGTTTAGCGAAAACCAATCAATTTGAGTTTAAAAATTCAAAATTTTGTGTAATTTTGAAATAATTTTTTTGTAAAAACCCCAAGATATGAATTTACATGAAAATGGATCGTGAAAATATTGATTGCAGTGATCTACAAAAATCATCAAAGCTGAAAAGATAACAAAAAATAAAGAAAAAACAGTCGTTGCCTTGTCTGGGAGTATATGAGCACGACAGGAAGCTGGGCCAACGGGACCAAAACCAATGTACTATGCATGAGAAACAAGGTGTTAATTGTATGGAAACGAGGTGTTAATTGTACAGGAAATGAAGTTTTAATTATATGGGAACGAGATGTTCATTGTAGGGGTACAAGGCGACTATGTATTGATTATCGTCTTGATTAGAAATTTTCTACTGAAAATGTAGTAAAGGAAAACTGAAAACAAAAAAAAACATTTGGTAATCCAGAAAATTGATCGGTTTTCAAAAAAACCGATCGGTTTTAGGTTTTTCTTTCTCAAATTTCTCAAATCATTTTTTTGCTGGTTTTTGACATGTTTTGTCAATATTCACGGTTTTAGCTAAACCGGTGCGGACCAGTTTTTTTATCTCGGTTTGATTTTGCAGTCCCTGGTAACAACAAACCACAAAAATATGAACAAATCCCTTGTGTGCTCCTGAAAAAAAAACTTGTTCCCTTCTATGCCACCCAAAAAATGTTTTCTCCTTCCGTGCCATAGCTTGAGATTTTCCTTCTCGTGTGTACCACTCCTGAGTAAAAACATGTTGTGAACCTAATTTTCATCAAATATGTACCATGAAACCATATAAAAAACAATACTTCACAAAATATAATTATGGAAATATATAATTTTATTGAGTTGTTTAATTCACCTAAAAATAATGTGAGTTAAATTTATGTGAATTTTTAATCCATAATTTGTGTTGAATTTGTAGTGTACTAATAACAAAAATTGTTCATGACTATATCTTATGTCACCATAAAAATTAGCTCAAATATAAATTGAAGCAATCAAAGTCGCCTTTAAAGCTCATAACAGTAGGGGAGGAAAAGAAACCGTTCAAAGATAAAAGAGAAAGCATGTCAGGAATGGCATACAAGAGTTGTAAAATCTCAAACGGTGGCACATAAGGTAAAAATATTTTTTCCAGTGGTATAGAAGAGAACGTAAATTTTTCAAAGGCCCACAAGGGATTTGCTCCAGAAATATATATATATCTCACCAAGGCAAGGCAAGGCAAGGCAAAGGCTGCAGGTCCCCTCTCTGAATCGCACAGACTACGGCCAAGCTGTTAGCTTCCCACTTGAGGTGGTTAAGTAAAACCAGCAGGAAACCGTGCGTCCCTTTCATCTACCAACAACCAAGAACTCACCCTCTAGTCCACGCACGAGCCAACTTGTGGAGTACCTGGCCGATTAGGATTAGAATCTATCACCTACTGGCGAAGGTTGGTGAGATGGATATCTAGCAGTTGATCTAAAGTTGAGATGAGACTGCTATTGCTGAATTGTTGGTGTGAGAGAGTTGGTTCCAACTACCACTCCACTATCCCTTCCTGAGCAGAGAGTAGCAGTAGTAGCCTGCACATCGTTCGCCGTGTTCCCAGCCGTCTTTCTCCCTTCCCCACCACCAAAGTTTCAGAGATAGGATTGCACGAATATTTCTCCAGATAGTCCTCTGCGGGCCGGGCTTTCCACATGACCTTTAAAAGTTCAGCTCACCCCCACACGCCTTAATTAATTTGTTGTTTAGAGTTTTCAGTAGATAATAAAGGCTAGTAGCTATTTGACAAAGAATCCCTTGAAAGCTCCTAAAAGTACTATATATACAGTACTAAATTGTGAATTGTCTCTTAAAAAAAACTCAGTGCCGTGGCAGTCTTGTTAAGGACACGATCAACGGCTTGCTAAAGAAAAAAAAATAAAAGAAGAGAACGGACTGCACAGAAACTGGTTGTTACGGGAAAACGAGCCAGTACTGACCAAATTGCAGAGACCGCCACTCGACCGGACACGTTTGCGTGCGTCTGAAGACAACCGAACAGATGCAAATTCGGCTAATGAAGCCGGCCGGTCTGTCTTTCCCGATCAATCATCGTAGCGTGCATCGCTTTCTGATCTGTCTCGACCTCAACGACGCCCATGAGGACGAAGGGCAGGCATACATTGATGCGATGAAACAGACGGGGCAACCGAATCCGATGGTTCCGGTGATCTTGGGAACACATGCAGGCAGGAAACCGGCTCTACATACGTACAGTACTTGTAGAGAAATTTATTCACCGCCGACTCTGTCGCGCGTGACCAAGACCAGGAGGAAGTCTCTCTCTGTACGCGTTTGGAGGAACCAGATAAATGCTGATTCTTGATCTGGCATGTGTGTTTCTGATGCTTTCATCACAGCAAAATCGCTGGGTCTCTTGACTAATCAAAAGGATTTCGGAAAAAATGAGAGCAGCCTCCTGAGAAGATAAAAGATCCTCTGGTCCATCTTCACGTATAGAAATGCTAGCCCATCTTGACATTCAAAAATTACATTATCTGTTAAAAACATACAATGTTCGGTAAACCTCGCCCCATCGACCACCACCAAAGGGGACGGCAGGATGGTCGACGTTTTCTTTCCTTTTATTATAATTGGTGGATCAGGATGATGCTGTGCACATTCAGCAGCGCGTCTTGTCCCAGCACTTATTGCAGCTGCACTGCAAGTTTGCGGTGTGCCCTGTTTGCACCGATGAGGAGGTCGTCGACCTCTCACTGCACCGATGAGGAAAAAACTTGGAATTAGAGCCGTCCTACAGAATCAATCACTGGCATGTTTGCGAGCGAGAGCACACGGAGTTTGAAATGGATAAATAACCGGCCTGTTGGAGCTTGAGCCCTTCGGCCCTCACGTTCATCATCGGCCCATTTAGCTGCGTGTCGCGCCTGCTAGGAGATCCCGTCCTTTCTTTCGGGCCCATGCAAAAGGATAGCCTCTCTCGTCGTTTCACGAATACGGCCTGGCCCATGGGACACCTTCTTCTTCTTCTCCCCGGCCTTGCGCTTCAACACCGACTTCTTCGCTTCGCTTCTCTTCTGGTCACCGCCAATTGTACAAGCTTAAAGACTATAGGAAAGAATCGAACATGATTTTTTGTATCTGGGATTTAGCGTGCAATATCAGCAAGACACTACCTGTTCAGTGCTATTAGCTTTCGGATCGACGTAGCCTAAGTTCTGAACTTTTAGCGGGGTTGTTTAACCAATGCATCATGCTTCAAGGCATCTTCTTGTGATATATTGTCAGACATCAAGAGAGAACTCATTGTGTACCATGCTCTTTCTCGATGTCTGACAAGGGAGTGATATATGCTAGTTGCAAAAGAAAAAAATCGTGGGTAGTAGAAGGATGAGATCAGAATATAAACGAACTATTGAAGTATAATTAAATTGTACATCTTTTTTTTCACAAACGTGAGCTTTTGAGAGTAACTGGGTTGTTTATAGTAACTCAATATGATATAAATGTCAAATATCTTAAGTTTGAATACCAATTTATTAAAATAAATTGTATTTGATTTATATCCACTTTTACGCTCTACGAGAGCTGCACCTGATGAGGTGCTGAACTTGAATTATCCACCATTTCATATGGGTTTAAAGTTTTGATTGCAATTGATAGGTGCATAGTAGCTCAATATGGATAAGTGAGTTTGGAACAACCAACTTCAAGGATATTCTTATTCCGTGAAACTGAAGAACAGTTCAGCCCAGTAAATCGATGATGTTCTGATCTGTGGCTACCTAGTATCTGCAGCTTCGAAGCTATAAATGAAACTGTCCTTGACCGCAATCCGAGGAGTCGGAGTTGAACTATTGCAGCTTTTTGCTGCAGAAAAGTTGATTTTCTGAAAGTTGTCTGTTGAAAAAGCTGATGTTGTTTGATAATGCAGCCTCATGAGAGCTTTTTATTATAAATTGTCTGTAATACCCCTATATGTAAATATTTATTGTAATAAAATTGTATAACTTGTTTTTCAAATAGTTAATGAGGACGTGATCATTAATAAATTATCTCATGTTCATAAATAGTATACACATATAATTAGAACGTACTTTTTTTTTGAAATTGGGGACTCCCCCCAACCCCACTTAAATCAAAGCGGGGATCCATTGAATTGTTCAAAATACCAACCATCGTGCAGTGCATGGCCCAGAGCTCAGCATTTGATCCCAACACATAAGCGCAACATCAAATAAAAAGCTACTCGATATGAGTTTGTCACTACAGCAACAAAAGTAAACTACGATTACGACCAAATCAGCGCCCTTAGCGCGATGCATCATCCCCATCATGGCTGCCTTCCTCATTGACGTGCTTGATGTTGCCTTGCTCCTCCTCTTTGTCTTCAGAATCCTGCTCGCAACCTTAAGTGATCTGCCTTTGTCCAGCTCCCATCGAAGTCACCTCCCCAATGCTAAGCACTACCTTCATCAGGATATCCGTGCCTTCCTTGATCTTGCCCTGCATTTCTTCCTTGTATAGCCCTGCCCAGTAGTGCATAAACATACATGTAGAATAGATCACTTCTTTAGGATTTTTAATTGGTTTTTCTCAAAACATGTTTTGTTCCTATCCTTCCATATGGCCCAGCAGACAGCGGCCATACCAAACATATATACTTCTTCCTCACTCGGCAAGACTTTTTTTATCCAGCTATCATATTGTTCATATGAGGAAGGTCTATCTCTTTGATGAAAACTTATAACAATCGCTCCCCAAACAAATTTGGCAATTGGACACTCAAAAAGAAGGTGGTCAACAGATTCTGTTGCCCCACAAAAATAGCAGCCTGGGTCACCTTGCCAATTCCTCTTAATCATGTTATCTTTAGTAAGAATTGCCTTTTGGACAACCATCCACATAAATATCTTAACTTTCTCAAGGATCTTTGCTTTCCAAATTGATTTATAAGCTGACCCATTTTCATTTTTTGTAAGATGCTCATATACTGATTTCATAGTAAACTTCTTATTTCTTGTCCATTTCTATATAGGTTTATCTCTATCATTGTTGAACTTAATGCTATTTAGGTGACTAGCCAACATGTACCATTGTTGCCAGAGCAAGGCTGGTAATCTAACCTTAAATTGAACTACCCATCCCCTACTTGCCACTTCATCCACTGAGCTATCCAGTTTTAGAGTCAGATCATACAGAATAGGGTACTCTAGACACAGAGGCTTATCTCCTGTCCATTTATCCAGCTAGAAGTTAATCATTTTACCATCATTTATCTGAAACTCACGGCCATTCAGATATATGTGTCTGATCTTCAGCAGATCACTCCACACAGGGGAGTCAGACTGCCTGTGTTTAACCAGACAAATGGGGGTGTTTTGAATGTATTTCAGCTTGACAATCTGTTGCCATATACCATCTTCATTCTCCAACACCCACCACCACTTGCACAATAAACTGATATTCATTTTCCTAAGGTTCTTAATCCCCAAGCCTCCTTTCTTCTTAGCTTTACAAATTTTGGACAACTTCACCAAATGGTACTTCTTCTTTATACTCCCTCATTGCCAGAAGAATCTTCTTCTCATTTTATCCATTCTCTTAATCAGAGTTCTAGGTAGGAGGAACATAGACATGTGATATATAGGGGTGTTAGATAGACTAGCATTGATCAACATTGTTCTTCCACCAAAATACAAAGAATTGCCTTGCCATATGTCCAACTTTTTTCCTAACTTCTCGAGTTTGATCAAATCAATAACCCCCAGCCTCCTTGCAGAGATAGGAACACCCAAATATTTAATAGGGAAGATGCCTATCTGACAATTGAATATCTCAGCAAAGATTTTATCAATATTGTTGCCCCCACCGATGGAAAGGATATCACTTTTTTCAAAATTAATCTTTAGATCAGATAATTGCTCAAAGATATATAACAACAATTTTGCATATCTTGCCTGGGCCATATCTGCCTCAATGCACAATATGGTGTCGTCTGCATATTGCATAATGGCAATGCCTCTTGGAATAAGGTTATTAACCAACCTAGTAATCCTGGTGTTCTCTTGAGCTTTAATTACCATCCTCGTTAGGCAATCAGCAACAAAGTTGAGCAATAGGGGGGACAGGGGGTTCCCCTGTCTGACCCCCTGGTGGCTCTGAAAATAGGGGCCTATTTCTCCATTCACCTTAACTGCCACTGTCCCATTATATATAACTTTCTCAATCCAGGTGCACCAGGTTTGACTAAACCCTATATATCTCAAGCACTTTAACAAAAACTTCCAATTTACTTTGCCATAGGCCTTTTCAAAATCTAGCTTTAACACTATTCCCACCTGCTTTCTTCTCTTGGTCTCATGTAGGGCTAGAATATTTGACATGATATTTCTCTCCCCCCCCCCAATGAATGCAAATTGAGATCTGTGAATGATTCTTCTAGCTATAGGTTCCAGTCTCATGGTCAACACTTTGGTAAACCAGTTATAAAGACAATTCAGTAAACAAATAGGCCTATATTATTGTATCCTAACAGCTTCCTTGACTTTGGGGAGCAATGTGACAATACCATAGTTCAGCCTTTTGATGTCCATTTTCTGCTCATGAAAGTCTTTGAATAGCCCTATGATGTCATGTTTGATAAAGCCCCAACACCTCTGAAAAAACTCAATGGAGAACCCATCTGGGCCAACTGCCTTATTTTTTCCATCTAAACCAAAGCCAACATTATTTCTTCTTCTCCAAATGTTCTCACCAAATTAGCATTCTCTGACTCAGTGACCCCTTCACTTTCAGGCCAAAGGTTGTGATCAAGTTCAAATGCATCCCCTGCTCCTTGGCCAAATAAATTTTTATAGTATTCAGTTGCATGGTCTAGTATGTTCTTGTTCCCACTAATCTACTTATCCCCATCATTCATAAAATATATTGTTTGCTTCCTCTTTCTCCCATTGGCTATCCTATGGAAATAATTAGTGTTGTTGTCCCCTTTCAAGAGCCATGTTTCATGGCTCCTTTTAAACCAATATATTTCTTCATCATCCAATAGTTGCTGAAATTCAGCCTTTAGGATTCCTCTTTGTTTCACTTGATCACCAGATAGAGAGGTGGTTTCTTCTAACATTTTTGTTTCATAATCTCTTCCTCTATATCTTTTTTCCTTTGCTTATTCTGTCCAATCTTATTATACCCCCAACCCTTAAGGAAATTTCTCACTTTTTCAACTTGAAATGAATCCTGTCCAGCATACATTCATCTCTAGTTGGTTTATCCCAGATTTCTTGAATCCTTCTAATCACCTCAGGGTCTTTAAGCCAACTTGTTTCAAAATGAAAGTCTCTTGTTTTCTTGCATGAACCAATAGCAGTAGTAAGGATCAGAGGGTTATGATCTGAAACTCCCCTTGGGTTCTTGTATACATGAGCCATAGGAAACCGACTTTCCCATTCTCTAGACATTAGAACTCTGCCCAATTTCTCCAAGGTAGGATCTTTCTGATTATTGGACCAAGTGAACATGCCCTCAGACATATGGATTTCCCTCAACTCATAAGTCTGAATTATGGCATTAAAAGTACAAGAAAATCTACTAGGATGAAATTTTTTATTCTTCTCATAGGAAAATCTGATGACATTAAAGTCACCTCCCACTAGATATGCTTATTTCGATTTTGAGCAGAAGGCAGCCAATTCAGTCAAGAAAGCTTCTCTATTTTCATCATGAGGGGCTCCATACATATTCACCAGGTTCCATTTGATTTCCAACTCCTTACCCCACAAGTTGTGCTGAAGTATAAACTCTCCTTGGGTTCTAGCACCCACATCAAACCTATCACACTTGATTTCAGATAACCCCCCCCCCCCAGATTTTCCTTTGACTGACAACCAATCCTAAAGATGCATTCTATTAGGGTCAATCATTCTCAGACACTTGTCAGAGAAATCTTATAAGATGGTTTCTTGAAAACAGATGAAATCAAACTTCATACCAGCTATCATATCTCTAATATAGGTAGCCACTCCCTTCTTCCTTATCCCTCTAACATTCCAGAAGATATCTTTCATGATGATCTTTTTGGTTTTGAACCTAGTGAGGTGTCTGGATTTTCCTGGTCACCTATCTTTCTATATACATATGGGGTAGTCCTGCTACTCCTTATAGGCTGCACCTTGCCTGGATTTTCCAGCAAAGTTTGTTTTCTCTTCTTCTTTTTCTTGGACTGGACAAGAGTAAATTGCTCCGATTCAGAGCCCTCTTCAATCCATTCAAACATAGGAAATTCAACCTTCACAGCAATTTCCTCTTCAGGAATACTATCATTGGGATCAAGAATTTCAACAGTCTTCTATTTATCTAAAGCATGTCTTGCAAGTTCTAGATCCCTCATAATCTCAACAGTATCAAAATGCATATCTAAAATTGCAACCCCCATTTCCTCAGCCATAGCACAAATATTATCATTATCCAAGACAGCAAAAGAATTAGAGCAGGATAAGTTTGTACCTTCCAAAGATCTTTTTTTGGAGGTCCTTGTGGAGGGATATTATGCTTCTTCATCAATTGCTCTTGGACCCTGTCACTCTGCCTAGTTGAAGGAATCTTCTATTCTTCAGTGATAAATAGCTCCACCCCCTTCATAGAATCCTCAATGGCCTGTTGACCCTGCTGATCCTTAGGTTTACTTGATCCATCCTCACTGGACTCCCTATTCTCTTTATAGCTTTCTTTCAGAATGTCCATTCCTGTCAATAGGTTACATTTTGGAAGCTTAATAGGGGCTACATATGAACATCTGACCAATCCAATCACTTGTCTATTGCCTTCATTTCTTTCAGTTGACTGACTTCCCTGAACATCATCAGATAGCAAGTCCTCATCATCCTCTGATTCCTGTAACCTGCAGGAGCTCTGATGTTCCCGCCCTGAGACGCTTGCCCAAGCATGGTCTCCAAGGAAGGATGCTTTCCGGCAACACCAACCGTCTATTAGAACATACATAACATATAGCATTAACCTATTGATACATTGTCATTAAAATATCTGCAATACTATCATGTAAATCATTCGTGTCACTCTCATCTTGATGTTTTTCACTATGGTCTCTCTACTCATCTTCATAAACATAAAAATAAATGACAAATCTTTAACCTTTGTATTTTCTTCCCACCATTCGTCACTTTCACGACAGTCCCCAAATCTGGATTCCTCACTAGCCGGTATTAGTCCAAAGCGATTTTCATAAATTATACAAAATATTTAGATTATCCCAACGGTTCTTGAGTTGCTTTTGGTTATACTGTTTTTCGGTTACACTAAAGAATTTCTTCCCTAAACTCTTATAACCTCTTTCATTCAATGTACCTAGAGGTCTATTGCCGACATTGATCTCCTCAACCACATGTTTACAAAAAAAATTCTGTTATCTTAGAATCATCCTAAACTGCTTTGCATATAAAATTTTTATTTTTCTTAGCTTTTCCTTTATTCTTCATCTAATACAAAACACCTCTACTTTATTTCTTTCGATATGAACATAATAAAAAAAATCTAGCCCTCGATACCTGACAGCTCCGACTCCTCTGCTCGACCTGGTGCCTACAGGCAACCTGGCGCCTAGCCTCGACCAACACGGCTCCTGCGCCTGACCTGCCGCCCAACCAACCGGCGCTGGCTCCTGGCACACGACCTGGCGACTCAACCTCCTGCGCTCAACCTGGCATCGTCCGTAGCTGCGGCTCCTGGCGACGCGACCTGAGGGAGCAGAAGGCGACGGGCTGCTCGGTCTGGAATCGCAACAGCCTAGGGTTACGAACGAAAGAACCAAAACAGTTCAAAGCGTTCACTTCACGGTGACAGAGGATGTAATTTCGAAGGAAGCTACGGGAAGCGTATTTTTCCCAGTTGCGGGCTTCCTGTGACAGACAAACTTCCGTGGGCTTCGAGGCCTCTGAAGTTGGCCACCGCTTTCAGAGTGTTTGTTTGGGCTTCCGGAAGCTGCTGGGAAGGCCAAATAACCACCTCAGTATCAAATACACCCACGCGTGCGCACACACACAGAGCACACGCTCACACGGCACACGCACAGAGAGAATTAGACATCGATGGCGATAACAAGGCCAGAAACTAATGTATACAGTGGTCTACAAAACACAGATTCGAGTTTAGGCCTTATTTGGTTTTCAGCAACTAAAATTTAGTTCCGTCACATTGAATATTTGGATGTTAATTAGAAGTATTAAATATAGCTTAATTACAAAACTAATTATACAGGCAATTTAGAAAATAGAAAAATAAATCAACTGTCACTGGGCCGAATCTGTGCACGACCCAACTGCATAGTGCCGACGCGGCCCGCTTGCACGCCATGTGCGTGGCCCAGCCTGGCCCGGCTCGGCCTCGGCCTGTGCAGCGTATGTGCGGCCCACGGCCTGGCCCCGCTTGGCCTCGGCCTGCGCAGCATGCGCGCGGCCCACCTGCTGGCACTGCGCGCAGCTCGTGAGCACACACCGGAGCGGTCACCGCTCTCCGGGCCTGCATCATGGTGCGGCCAGCGGCGACACTACCGTGGCGGAGGAGGAACAAGGTGAGGCGCTCTAGCATCCATGGCGGAGAGGCCACCTACTGGGCAAGTGGGTGGAGGCGGTAGCTCACCCGAGCTTCTTGCCGACCGGAAGGGTGGAAAAAATGGGACAGCGGCGGCGTTCTCTGATGAGGTGGGTGCTCCAGTGGCCGGCGGTGTCCTATGTCGGGGTGGGAAAGAGGGGGAAGCTCAGACGCAATGGTACCCAGAGAAAAAGGCGGCAAGGAGGTCCTCAGGGCTCCGCTCACCGTGGAGGGGTTCGCGACGGCGGAGGCGGTCGAACAACGGCGGTGGCGCGCGGGACAGAGGCATGGTGCTCGGACAGTGATGTGGTCGGCTTCGGACATGAGAGACGGCACGGTCGGACTGAGCGTGCACGAGGCGAGGCGAGGACGGCGTCGGCAGCGCGGCGGCGTCTTCAGATTCTGGCCGGTCGGAATGGTTTTTAACCTGTGTGTGCATGTCCGAACAGTGCCACCCATGGCAGCTAACCAGGATGCGGCGTGGGGTGACACCGCTACTGACCGCTGGACCCCACACGTCAGCGTTTTTCTGAATTAAAAACAGTCCTGAATGAAAATTGCTCAAAACAATTAGCTAGAAGTTGAGAAACATTCCCGGAAAATTCGTGGAGGTATGAAATCAAATTTGAAACATTTTTTATAATTGACACTTCTTCCAAATCTTCACGGATTTTGAATTATTTCAATGATTCCAAGTCAAAGTTGGTTTGACCGAATTTGTGCTCAATTAGCCCGATTGCAAGCCTCATTGCAATTCGACCAGCACTCCAATCTGAACAAGGAGTTCACCCTAGTGATGTACAAGGCTTGATATAACATCTCGCTAACATTCACAAACAATATCCCACAAATGAAGAAGATATTGGATTTCCAAATGTGTCATCTGCTAAGCAATTGCCTGGAATCAGTCTGGAACTAAATGCTTAGGGAAATTGGAAATACTGCCACAATTTCACCTGGGCTCGAACATGGACAAGGAGTGTTCAATTGTGTTCTACAACCCTTGTGCTACATTTATTCTAACATGCACAAGCTAAATCCCAAGATCTCAGAAGTTATAGCATTTTCAAAGTGGCTAAGTGTTAAGCAGAATCTGCGAAAAGTGGTAGTCTGAAATCTGTGCTGCATAGCCATATTTGGACCATTGGAAAAAAATACTTTCCTAGGTCCAAATTTTATGGAAATGTGCACACCTGTATACCATGCCATCAGGAATAATTTCTCTTTTGAGAGTGTGGACTAATTCTGCTCCAATTAATTCTAAAAAAATCGACAACTGAGCTTAATGGTCCACACTACGCAACTTGAAAAACTTCGAATTCAACTCTAGAATTAGAAATTCATCAACACTTAAGGTCTCTTAAACATGTGATTAACATAATCATGTGGATTAGAGACACGGGGTGTTACAGCCCTCCCCCCTAAAACAAAATCTCATCTCGAGATTTGAAAGAAGAAATGTTCAAAAAGGGACATCGAACAGTCACACGTTCCTTCTCTATGGCAACTCGAAATTCGGATGGCGAGAACAAAAAAAATCTTCACTCTCCCATGTTGCTTCTTCTTCCGTATGGTTGCTCCATTGGATCTTATAGAACTTGATCGTCTTGCGTCTTGTGACCCGACTCTTTTGGTCCAAGATCTTGATCAGATGTTCGGGATATCTCAAGTCTATTTCGAGTGGTGTCACTTCCGGCAATACAACATCCACGGGTGCCTTCAAACACTTCTTTAGCTGAGATATGTGGAAGATGTCGTGAACTCCTACCAATGATGGTGGTAACTCCAACTTGTATGCCACCTTCCCATACTTCTCAAGAATTGGGAATGGTCCAATATAACGAGGTGATAGCTTCCCTTTCACTCCAAATCTCTTCACGCCCTTCATTGGTGAAATCTTTAAGTACACGTGGTCTCCAACCTCAAACTGTAAAGGTTGGTGTCTCTTGTTTGCATAGCTCTCTTGGTGCAACTTTATGACTTTTAAATTTTCTTGGATACGACGGATCGTTGCTTTGGCCCCAACAACAATGTCTGGGCCAAATATAGCTTTCTCTCCTGGCTCGATCCAATTGAGCCGGTGCGGCATTGTCATCCATATAAGGCCTCGAATAGTGCCATTTTCAACTTTCTTGGTAGCTGTTGTTGTATGAAAATTCAACCCACGACATATTCTTATCCCAACTAACCGGATACTCCATCACACAAGCTCTAAGCATATCTTGTAGAATTTAGTTGACTCTCTCTATTTGACCATCCGCTATGTGTGATAGACCAAACTATGAATCAAGTGAGTCCTGAGGGATGCATGTAGTTGCTCCCAAAAATGAGTAATGAACTGCGACCCTCGATCAGAAATAATCGTCTTCGGAACTCCATGCAGACATAGCACACGAGCAACATAGATTTCAGCATACTTCTAGACGTTGTAATTAGTGTTCACGAGTATGAAGTGAGCAGATTTAGTGAGTCGATCCACAATCACCCAAATCAAGTTAAACTTGCGGGCAGTCAACGGCAAACCCACAATAAAGTTCATACTAATGTCATCCCACTTCCAATCTGGAACACTCTGCGGTTGCAACAGACCTCTAGGCTTCATATAATTAGCTTTGACCTTTCGACAGGTATCGCATTCTGACACATAGCGGGATGCTTCACGCTTCATTCTTGTCCACTAGAATTACTACCTTAGATCATGATAATACCCCACTAAACCAAGAAAACTTCACACTTGATGAACAGATTTTGGCGGCTCCCAATCCAAGACATCACGTACCTTGCTAGGGTCCACAGCGATTCCTTCTGATGATATCACGTGACCCAAGAATGACACTTTATTAATTCAGAATTCACACTTGCTGAATTTTGCATAAAGCTGATGGTCCCGTAGTCGTTGAAGCACGACTCGCAAATACTCTTCATGATCTTTCGTACTCTTTGAATATACAAGTATGTCGTCAATGAACACCAC
>VSTD030000076.1:0-20358 GCA_008808055.3 Sporobolus alterniflorus | reverse complement strand
GGCTACGCCTAGCTACTACACTAAGAATGAGAGCTTTGCAAGTGGAATCTCCAAAATGTGGTGTGTGTTCTGATTTCTGCCGTTAGGGTGGTATTTATAGGGTTGTGGGGGAGGTCCACTGACTTGGCCAAGGTGGTAACTCGCCATGTGGTGGCCGGGTGGCCAAGCCACATGGCCGGCCGACCAATGAGTTTGGCCTCCACTGACTTTCTTCACCACCTTGGCCTTCCCCTTCTCATGTAGACACGTGTACACGAAGTTTTAGTCCGAACCGACATAAAAGTTGGTCATCCAGCCATGGGATTTGGACGGCCAGCCACACCCTGGGCCCACTAGTTAGTGGCCTTTACACATTACCTCATCGTGTCAGGTACATCCCTGGGGTGACACTTATTTTGGTGGAATTCCAAATTTTCTTGTGATTTCTTGAAATGCTCCAATTTTGTACCTATGTTCCTGAAATCAAATAAACACTAAAACCGTGGAACTAGTTTAGTAGACAAGGTGAATACATGGTTATTTTATACACTTACTCGACATGTTGGCGCATGAAATCAGCGTTTTTTGAGCGCCAACCCTAACTTGCTACTATGTTGCTTTGTTGGGTCGATGGCAAGCGGGCCCGGTCTCACTTGCAATGGGTAGAGGGCAACGCTCATCCATTGCGACTTTGATCAGGCCCTCTTGTTAGTGATCTAAAGTAGCAACAGGTGAGAGGTGTAGTCACCTGTACATTGCTACTATGAATTTAAAGCTTTTGTACATTTTTGCTTGTGAAATTTAGGCCTCTTTATGACATGAAATATGTGAACATTCTCTTAGTTCAAATTGATACTTCTGCAACATCATCATATACAACTGCCATCTACTTCATTAGTACTCCATACACTAGAACAACTATGCACACACACACACACACAAACTTCTCGATCTATTTTAGGTGATCAACAATCCTATCCATCCTATCATTCAGGACGACCACTACAGGAGTAGCTTGAACATCTATAGAAGGTGAAGGAACTATAGGAATAGATGGCATCCATCAAGTCCTCCCATAGGATGAACTCGCAACCTCTAGCCTAAAACAAAAGGCTGACTACACACAGACTCACACTCAACCGTGAAGCAAATGCAAACATGCATGTATATCAAAGGATGCTTACCGAAAAGTAGGGGCACTTGTAGAACACGCGTTGAAGGTTCTCTTGTGTAGTTGCTCGGTTCCAGTTGGCGAGGACATGTCAATCTGGGCAATACACCCTCCTTGCACGTGGAACGACCATTGCTCTGTTGTTTGAGCTTTGAGACATGGTTGCTGCCTAAGGGGAGATAGAGGGAGGGGGAGGGGATAGAATGGATGGCTACTATTGTATGGCGCCCAGCCAAAAATTTTGGTGGCAAAAATGGTGCCAAAACAATCCAGGTAGCAACGGGCGGGAGGAGACGTCACCAGGCACGTTGCTACTAATGATCCAAGTAACATATATCTTTTTAAAAAACAAACCATGGAGAAACTGACCTCACAAGCTTGGAATACTCACGATATGCATCGGGTTCTATTGTGATATCAAACCAACTAGGAAGACTATGGTACCCTGGCTGGTGAGGACTACTCTCTCCATGGTGTTGTACGAAAACCGATGTTTGCATGAAACTTTTTAACATGGCTTCTCCCATGTTCGGTGAGCGAGGTCGAACAAACATGTAATTGATCAAGGTTTGTTATGGGCTACGTTCAGTAATGGCAAGTGGGCCCGGTGATAGAAGGCTCAACTACAAAAAGAAAACGATGGCCACCAAGGTAACACTAGAAATTAATTTGGTGTACCCTTGGTCACCACGGCCATGTACTTGATGTAAGTAAGTACTTATGTGGGTTAGTCCCACTTTGTGCCAGCGAGGTGGGACTAATCGGGAGGTGCATCTCCCTTTTGGCCCTAGAAAATGAAGAAGATGAATCCCACAGAAACACCCAAAATTTGGTTTGTGTATCCGTGGGGACCACCTCATCAATGCACTTGATGTGAGCAAGTACTTATGTAGGCCAGTCCCACTTTCTGCGAGTGAGGTAGGACTAATTGGGAGGTCGCTGTTGTGTCCCTTAGTAGCAACGGTCCCCAGTGATAACACTGAATGCCCGTCGCTGTTGTGGCCCTTAGTAGCAATGGCCCTGGGTGATATCACCGAGTGCCCATTACTTTTCTGGCCCTGAGTAGCAACGGGCCGACTATGTCAATGCACCTGTTGCTACTTTGGGTCACTGACAAGAGAGCCGACTATGAAACTATTTAACATGGTGAGCGAGGTGGGACGACATAAAATCAATCAAGTCTACTCAAAGGATATGTTCAGTAAGATGCAAGTGGGCCCGATCACAGTAGGCTCTAAAAAAGAAAAAGATGGCATCTACGCATACAAGAGAAATTAATTTCATCTATCCATGGTCACCGCCTCAATTTGTTGTGTTGTTAGCAAGTACTTATGTGGTTCAGTCCCACTCTGTGTGAGCGAGGTCGGACTAATAGGGAGGACACTGCTATGACTTTTAGTAGCAATGAGCCTAGGTGATATCTAGTGAATGATCGCCGTTGTTGTGACCCTGAGTAGCATCTAGCTTGTGTGATGTCCACGGTGGCTTGTTGCTGCTACCAAATGGTCACAGTAGCAATGGGCAAAGATGTGATGTCAGCCAATACCGTTGCTACTGAGGGCCACAGCAGCAACGAGTGGTTCAGTGACATCACAGAGGAGCCATTGTAGAAATGGCTCATAAGATGGCCGTTCCTAGAGTCCCCCCTGCCCCCCGTTGCTACAGAGTCATTTCGTAGTAGTGTTTCCTAATTAGTACACAAGTCATTCCATACCAGCCATATGGTGGCACATGTTGTCCTAGAGAGTCAACTCCTAATAATCAGAACTTAGCTGATTTGAGTAAGAACTATCCACAAAACATGAAAGTAGCCACCTTTCATACCACACCATACCTTGCTCAAACACAAGCATCTAATCACTAGGAAGTTCTTCACAGAGGACCTCTATATAGAGTAACCAACAACATGAGAGTCCCAACAGTAGACTTACACGATAGGAAACACGAGAACATTCACCAGTGGTTTTAAATTCGTCGGTACCGATAAATTTATTTCAAACTATATTCATCGGTACCCGAAACTGATGAATATAAGTTATATTCATCGGTGTGTACTTGTCACCGACAAACCTATGTGGCACCCGGGTTGACTTTGACCAGCCTCATAGGTTCATCGGTGAGGCCACATCACTGATGAATATACGTTGCTTAAATTCATCGGTGATGTGGCCTCACTAATGAATATAGGGTGGCGGGGCTAATCTGGTATGGCCCACCTACATTTGTCAGTTAACCGATGAATATAGGTAGATTTGGAAGCCTCCAAGTCTCCTTTTCATGTTTTCACACCACCCGTTCAAACAATTTTTCTCCTCATTTGTGTTTTCATGCTGCCGCTGCCCGTTGCTCCCATCGCCGCCGCCGAGCCCGATGCCCGAGCACCATGACAAACCTGATGCCCTGGTGACCATGATGCCTTAGCACCCCGAGAGTCCTCGGTCGGCCTCCACCGACCTCCCCTACTTGGACCGGGCTCCATGGACCTCCGCCGCCCCAGCCGACTAACACTGCAACCACCACCCCACCTGGCATCCACCGGACCGATGACCAGCGGCCTCCATGGCCCCAGATTCTGGCAGCCTAGCTAGAGATTTTTTTTGAACTATATCCTATTTAGGTTTGAAATAAAATCCATTTATTTAGGTTTGAACTAATATCCATTTTTTTCAATTTGAACTAAATGTTATTTAGGTTTGAATGTTAGATTTGAACATTAGGTTTGAATCTTAATTTGAATGTTAGATTTGAATGTTAGGTTTGAATATTAATTTGAATGTTAGCTACGAATTTCAAGAATTCTAATAATGTAGTTAATATTTGAACTAAATTAACCTTGTTTAGTTAATGTTCAAACAAAATCCCATTTAGATTAGTTAATATTAAATTAATAGATGAAATAGTAAATTGTAATAAGGATTTTATTTAAATTGATTGATTTGTAAATTAGATTATTTAGTTATTGTATTTTGATTATTTTGGTAATGTATTTAGATCTTTATTTAGGTATGTTATGTAGTAAATTATTTTTAGTGCTCTATAATTATCGCTAAATAGTTTCTTAATTATCTGATATTTATGGAACAATAGGTGTAGAACATGTTCATGTAGGACATGTAGTGAACCTATGCATCGCCTGTTCGGGAATGATGCATCTCACATTAACTTGTGAGATGTATGGTTCCCAAATTGTCAGAGCTGGGGACACCGCACATGTGTCCACATGGAGCTGTGGACCTTTTGTCAGTTGTTGTACCCTGACATGGTTATGGAGGACCGATGAGAAGTTGCACACTCATGGACCTACTAGGCTCTTAGGCAGTACGCTGACCAGTGCTCATTCCAGGATGTCGTGGCGAAGATGTTCTGGGTAAGTTTAGTATATAAATTTCAAATTTAAATTGTTTTTTACATTGACATGCAAATTCAATTCCCTTTTGCATGTTAGAACATTTTTGTTTGTTGGATGGAGTTAGCGAGGCTGAAGCCAGCTCCATGTTCAACAAAGCTACACGAAAGGTGATGAAGGACGCCTTCAAGCACGCCCGGTGCATATCTATTGCCATATACTACACGCGGGTGTTGAAGTAGTAGATGAAGCCCACACAGGCGCACAGGGTTTACCCGACCAAGGACCAGCACCTTCAAGGGATGGTCAATTTGTTGGTTAAGGATCAGGAGGCCTGGGAATGGCTCTGCCACTAGCTGGTGTCCAAGGACTTTAGAGTCATCTCAGAGTGGAACCGGCAGAACCGTCTGAGCAAGCCGTCGGTGCACCGCTACGGTGGGAACAGACATGTCCACAAAAACTAGAGGATGGTACAATACTTGTAATTTCATTCCTTAAGTTTTGTGTAACTAACTCATTTATAATGTTCAATTCTGTGTTGAAGAAGGCAAGTACTGGGGCCGAACCCCATTATTTGGATGTTTGGTAGCCTGCACATCAAGGCAATGTAGACACAACAGAGATGCTGGTAAGTATTGCTTTTTACTCTTACACATTATTTGTTACATCCATATTAAACTCAATATCCTGCAAGACCGATATACGAAGGAGTTGAAGAAGATCCATGGGCCAGAGCTAGAAGACCCAAGCTCGATCCCCTTCAATGTCAACACAACGTATGCTAGAGGCAGAGGTACCCTGCATGGAAGGTATGTGAATGTATTAAGTGTCTTACATTAAGTATTGTCAGTTTATAATACATATTTTTATTGCAGGATTATTTTGGGCGACGGGGTTGTGAATCGTGAGTGTTATGCCTGACAATCGGTCTTGCCAAAGCTAGGACCAATAAATGGAGGAAAGGTTTAGACGTCAAGAGAAACTCATTCACTACCTGATGCAAAGCGAGCAGTACATCATGTCGATGATGCAGGTAATTATCTTAAAATATGCTACTTGCCCAATTCCAAACATTGCTTAACTGCATAACTAATGACTTCTTGTAGCATGGCTATTCTCCATACTATACACCACTGCCATTACCTCATCCCACCACCCTAGGTGATCCATCGACCCCGCACGCTGACAGTTCATTGGTAAACTTGTCATTGTATTCAAGTCAGAATCTAGATTATTAAACATGAGTCAATCTTTGTTGTGTAATAGGTTCTTAGAGTAGTTATGTAGTCATGATGTTATGGGGAGGATCTCCCATAGCCGTTGGACCTTCGATGTGGCCGCCATCACATCTGGCTGGCTTCTTGCTGCCAAAAGGTGTAGGCTTATGGCGCCCATCGTATCCGGATTAGTCTTCCAGCACTCCTCCGCCATAGCTGGGTCAAGGTTACTAGCCACCACCAATGCCATGGGCAGCTCCACCAGGAGGGCAGGCGCCGCCTCCCTTTTGCATGCCCTTGTGGATGACACTGCAACAACCTACTTCCTCACCACCAACGGTAAGACAAAGTTGTGCAAATTCAATCCAAATGTAGTTAACTTGTTAATTTTTATGAAAATATAGGCTACGTAAGTATACTTGAGTAATTCACATTTCTAACATATTAATTTATGTTAGAGGATCCAACGGCGGCAACAATGTGGTGGAGTGAACTTTGAGTTGCAATGCGACTCTTTCATTATTTTGGTTTTCATAAGAAACTTGCAACTCATTTGCACATCACTTGTGATGAATTTTGAACAATTGTGGTGTATGTTTAATTGTGATGAATTGTGGCGCATATCACTTTTGATATATATCGGCTTGTTTTTTAGGCTCCCTAGCCGAGGAGGTTGCCAAAACAGGGAGTAACAAAAAATTAACTAAATTCGTCAGTTAACCAATGTATATGTGGGTTAACTTCATCGGTTAACCGACGCATATATGGGCCACACGGCCGCTGTGGCCCAACCCCCTGGCCCCATAGATTCGTCAGTTAACCGATGAATTTATGGGGCCACATGGCCTCAACCCCCAAGCCCTAGTACATTGATCAAAGACGTGGAACTGACAAATGTATTCCCGTATATTCATCAGTGCCACATCACCGATGAACATATTTTAGATTCGTCGGTACCAATTGATATATGGACTTACATTCGTCGACCGGTTTGTTGGTTAACCAATGAATTTACAATATATTTTTTGGTTAATTTGTAAATTTGTTAGTTTAAACCAATGAATCTTTCTCTGTTTCCTGTAGTGTTACAAGTGTAGTGCTATGCCAAGCCTACTCTACCCAACACAACCATAGAGCTTGGGCTAACAAGGAAATGATATGGAACTATATAGTAACATAGGGTTCATATTAAAATGCAGGCATAGCATAAATAGAAAGACAGAGAAGGTAGGTGCAAAATGGTAAAGGGGTAACTTGCATTGCTCCCCAAGCTGTTTGAAATCTTGCTCCTAGAAGTCTTGGATGTTATCGAGAGACTGTGAGTATGAACCATAGAAACCGGAAATGACAAATGACCAACAATAAATAAAAAAGTACACCAAACTGGTCTTATTATCTAAACAAAGAGCAAACAAAGGTTCTACTCCTTGTTACGGTCGCGCGAGCACAAGAATCGACTAAATCGGAGCTACGACTAGAGAGTTATGAAGGTTTTACGATTAGGGATATATTTGTAATTACTAGAACTAGCATAGAGACCAATTCGTAATTTTCAATGGTTGCACAGGTGCCTAGAGGTAAATGTTCAGGGGATAAAATTTAATTACTAAAAAATCAAGGGGTTTTATGCAAAATTACAGGAACCTAAGCATAAATAAAATAAAATAGAGGGTTTAAAGCATAAAATCAACTAAACTCAGGATTTCTACGAATTCTAGAATTATTTTTCTATAGAAAAAGGTTACTAAATAATTTAATCAAACAACAGAGGCTAGTAGTAAGATTCTAGGGTTTCATAGATGTTACAAATTTATTTTACTCCTGCAAAATGTTTGGTTCCAAATAAATTATAGTACAGGGCCTCTATGCAAAATGCCAAGGATTAAAAGGATTATGGAATTATTTTCCTCAAGAAAAACCGGTAGAATTGTGATATGGTTCTGTGGACCGGGTCCATAGTGACGGCTCACGGCGTGCAGCGCACCGGATCGGGTCTGGATAGTCAGTTCATGGATCTACGACTGATATTTTAAAGGATCGATGGGGTACGCAAGCTCTAATCTTGGTCGCACACAATGAAATGGATGGCCAGGATTACCCTTATTCTAATCTAGACACTCGGTTCTGTGATGAATGATCGAGATTCATTGTAGGCGACCGGCACGGTGCACGGAAAGGTGGCGCCATGGAGGGTCTCACTGGAGTTGGAGCTAGCGTGCACTACGGGGCTCCAAACTCGATTCTTTCTTCACCTACATGATCTATGAAGCATGCGGTTCTCAGCAAGGGCACCAGAAAGAGGCTGTGGTCAATGGAGAAGTGTGTGCATCGACAGGGGTTTCATATGGGTTTGGTGATGGCGGGAGGTTGGCACAGAGGTTCTCCAGCTCCGATTCATAGTCATACGGGGGTAGCGCGTCATCCTGCTCCTCGACGGTAGTTCTGTCAACCTTGGATGGCGTTGAGGCAGTGCTGCGATAGGAGGGGCTTTGTGAATTCGAGGAAGAAAAAGAGTGAAACAATGGCCGCAAGGGCTCCTTTTAAAGGCTAGCGAGTCAGGGAAGCTGCAGAGTTGATCACGGGATCAAATGAGATCCGGATTAAGGAAGGAATGGGAGGATTCATAGTTTCCATTCCTCGGTTTGATTCGGCCATTACTTTCATTAATCACGAGCAAATGATGGGGGAAATGGGTCAGGGGAGTGATTTTGTGTTGGGTGGAACTAGCACGTGTGGCAGGGTTTGACCACAGGTAGCAGGTCGGTACAACATGATGCGGCGTGGACATGGGGTCATGTTGGCACTGGCTAGGCGGGATAAGGGAATAAGGGAAGGGGTCGGGTGGGCCAAGGCCAGGGACTGGGCCGACTGGCTGGGCCACGCGGGGAGAAAAAGGGAGTCAGGTGGAGTTGGGTCGTAGGGTGGGTTTCAGCCCAACGGCTGAGGGAAAAATTTAAAATGTTTTTCAATTTCTGATGGTTGATTCAAATAAATTCTATTTAAATTCAAATGAATTTGAAAACTAGAGCACACAACCATACAAAAGAAAATGCACGGCAACATGAATGCAACAGACATTTTACTTTATTACACAATTTATTGAAAGGTTTTTAATTCTTCTCAAAATTGAAATTTTGGTTGTGACCGGGCTGGGCTAAATGTGGCCCATTATGGTTTGCTTTTTAGTCTAACACGCTTGTGTTTTGTTTCATCCCATTTCTGCCTTCTATTTTTTCTGCCATTTTCTAGTTACTATTTTATGATTAATGATTAGAATATCATTATAGGAAAATAGTGAAGATGCATCAGAGTTTTTATATTCTTTGGTACCAACAAAGTTAAGATGAAATATGTTTGTAGGCGCCCGAAACCGACGAACTTAACTTACGTTTGCTGGTTTGCCACGTCGGCGACAACCACATACCACGTTCGGGTTGATCTGGCACTCGCCATGTATGCGGTCAAGGCTTAAATGGTGTGGTCCACATAAATTCATGGTTAGGTGATGACTCTACACGGATATGGAAACCATGCTCCTTCCTTTTCTTCTTTCTTCCACCCGAGCCATTGCCCACAGAGTTTTGATTCATTTTCCCGAGGCTTCTTACCGC
The DNA here is from genome assembly GCA_008808055.3 of Sporobolus alterniflorus. NCBI lineage: Eukaryota > Viridiplantae > Streptophyta > Magnoliopsida > Poales > Poaceae > Sporobolus > Sporobolus alterniflorus. Next base: position 11,034 of record VSTD030000076.1, on the reverse strand, counting down.
CGCAACCAACACTACTGCTACCACCAACCGCCATTGTCGCTGGCCCTAGCCCACCACCGCCTCGTCCGTGAGCCCCCATGTACCGCTGCCATCGCCTCCTCCTCCTCCTCAGCACCCGGCCCCAGCCTACCACCCGCCCCGCGTGCCCTGCCCAATTAGACACCACTGACGCCTCCACCTTAGCGCCTGGCGCTGGCCTACCACCTGCTCACGATGCACCACCTAAGTGGCCAGTGCTTGAGTCACGCTTCCTGCTCGGTTCCCGCTTCGACACAAGGTTGAAGAATAAGAATAGGAAAAACATAAAAAGGTATAAATTAAATGTATTTAGTTTTTTGTTTTTAGTTAACATATTTAGTAAATTATTATTAGAATCTTTAGTATTGTATTTGCATTATTTAGGATTGTGTTTAGTTTCTTAGTTAACATATTTAGCAAATAATTAATGAATTTAAATTATTATTAGATTTAGGATTGCATTCTTATTTAATGTATTTAGCAAATAGTTGTTGTATTTAGATTAATTTGGTAATGTATTTAGATCTTTATTTAGGTTTGTTATGTAGTTAATTTTTTAAGACTATTCTAAGTTGGGTATTTAGATTAATTAGGTATTGTATTTATATTAATTTAGTAAATTATTGTAAGTTTCTTATTTGATGCTTCTACTATAGCAATTTTCAGGAAACATTATGTGTAGCATGTGTACGTGTAGGACATTTTGCGAATTTATGCACCACCCAGTCATGAATGGTGCATTTTAGATTAACTTGCGAGGTGTGTGGTTTCTGAATTGTCTAGCGTATTTTGGATAGTCCGAGAATGGCAATTGTTGCATGTTATCTGGTTTCTGGCTCTCATGTATGTCCCGTCCATGATTTTGATAGTGTAATCCAGTTGTTCTCCAGCACACCTGTTTTGGGTGAGTGATCAGAGAACGATAGGGTTATGCTGCCAAAATCACGAATGGAACATACACAAGCTAGAAACCAGATAACATGCAATGGTCGCTATTCTTGGGTGGGTTTACGGCCTCTCTCTCCCAATAGGGCTTTTTCCTTGACACCTATCTTTCCTGATGATATACATTAGTTTGTTTAGTATCGAAAATGGTCGACAACCAAAGGGCGATGTACGATAGGTTCAGTGACAAAAGTGCACACTTTGCCGAATGGGATCGGAACGCCAATGATTTCCTGTATGTAGCTTTTTCTAGTAGTCGTTATGTTGCAAAGTGCCCGTACAAGAAGTGTCAAAACTACAAGATGTTGTCCTAGCATGATGTCTAGTCACATTGCTAAGAATGGATTTATGTTGAACTACTTATTGTGGCATGACCATAGAGAGGTGCAGCTAGCTGCAGCTGCCGAGTCAGACGAACAAGACGATGAGGATCGTATTGATGACATGATAGCTGACATTGGTAGGGAGTAAGACCTATGGTCTAGAGAGCAGCATCCCCATCAGAGGTGTAGAATTTCTATAGGCTCCTTGATGCCTCAAATGAAAAATTGCATGATCGTGCTGATGTGACTGTATTGCAGGCAATGGCTTGTCTTATGGCGATGAAATTGAAGTACAACTTCTCGAACCAATGCCACAATGACATCGTCATATTGATTATTGATAACATCCCGGCGAAGCATAACATGTCAAAAGACTTATACCAGGCTAAGAAGATTGTGGCTGGTCTTGTTACGAACTACGAGAAGGTACCACACATGGAAGGTATCTGAAGGCTTCGATACATCTTCGATTTAGTATTGTCAATTCATAATAGTTACATTTATTGTAGGCTTGCTTTGTGCGGCGGGGTTGTGGAGAGTGGGAGTTATGGCTGACAATGGTCCACTTCCTCCACTTCTCGTCCACTCGAACTTGTCAAAGTTGTGCCAAAGTGAAAGTGGCTGAGAAATTGACTAAGAATGAGGTTGTGCTGTCATCGCTGAGGGAGATTGTGCAAAATGTATAGCAAACTCGGCAGTTGTTTTTTACTATGATGTAGGTAATAATCTCAACATCTGTAATTACTCCAATTTCAAAAATGACTTTATTGAATAAGTAATGGTTAAAGTAATTCATGCAGTATGACATGTCTTCATATGGTACGCCACCACAAATTCCTCCGTCCTACCGCACCGGGTGATCTCTTGACCCCACACCCCAACACATCACAGGTAAACTCATCTTTTTTATTCAAGTCAGAATTCAAATTCTTAACCATGAGTCAATATGTCATGTTATAGGGTTCTCGCACTAGCCAAGCAGCTGTGATGTCGTGGGGAGGATCTCCAGGAGTCGGGCAATCTTCTACGTGGCCACCACCGCCCCTAGCTAGATTCTGACCGCTGCATCTCCCAGTTGGATTCTGGTCACCACCAGCTCCAGGTCAAGCTTTCAGCACTCGTCCCCCACAGTCAGGTCAGGGATACTGGCCGTCATTGACACTATGGCCACAAGCACTTGGAGGGCTAGCGATGTCCTGGGGAATTCCTCCGTGGATACCACAACAATGACCTCCATCCTCATCAGCGATTGTATGCCATGTATTTATGCGAATCTAGACTTAGATCAAATTTTGAGCCCAGATTAGATGACTTAACCACTTTTATGCAACTCTATGCAAATTTGATCTAAATATAGATTACTTAGCTCATTTTAAAGTAAATCTAGGCTTCGTAAGTAAAATTGAGGACTTCACATTTCAAACACGTTCATTTATATTTGCTGCTACACTCAGGCTCACATCATGATGCCACGATGAGAGGACTTCACCAATGTGATTTTGAACAGAACTGTGGTAGGATTAAATGGCAAGGAGGGCCCAACGGAGTGACGAGTTTTGTATTCACATTTAATTTCATTATGTTGGATTTGTAACTACATTTGTCAATAAACTTGTGATGCATTTTCAAATATTGTGATGGTTGTTATGCATTTTGATAGATTGTGATGGATATATGCAGGAAATTATGTAATATTTTTTGTTTTGGAGGGTCCCGATTCAGGGATGCAGCCCAAACACACAGTGGGTAAAAAAAGCAATTTCGTCGGTCAAGCAACAAATTTATTTGCCACAAGGACAGTAAATTCATCGGTTACCCGACATACGTAGATGCCACGCGGCCACCCGGGCGCAGGTCCACACGGGGTCCAAGTGACCTATAAATTCATCGGTGACCCATTGAACATACTGACCACATGGCAACAACGCGGTTGCCACACCCCACGCCTTTAATTTGTCGGTTCCACGTCACCGATGGATTAATGTTACATTCGTCAGTACCAATGAATCTACCTAATTAAATTCATCGTCTGTAAGTTCATCGGTAACTTGGTATGCTAAGTTCATCAGTGCTCTATATAAATCCATCGGTTTTTGACCGATGAATATTATCTGATTTCCTGTAGTATACTTATTTTTGTTGTTGCAAAATTGTATAAAATCACTGAACATCAGTGAATTTTGTCTCTAAATAAATGTAAGAAATGGGAAGGTTGTTCGAAGATTTTAAGGAAAATTTGGACTATTTATGGCACATATTATATTTATGACCAAAATAATTTTATTCAATGGGTCATCCCCATGATTTTCTTTATTCTGACATTCTAATACCATTTTGCTCCTAATAATTAGAGCAATTGTTTAATGATAGTGTTAGAAAATTAGAAGAAAACCTTGCGTGCTTGACCTCCCCATTAGTTTTGATATAACTCTTTTTTATGCTAGTCAGTTATTTGGCAATACTCCTAGTGGGTCTCGAGTATACCTAAATACTATTTTGGGTAACAGGTTAACAAATAATCCTTGGCAAATTCCTAAGCAATACACTTTGACCTTATTGAGCATGACTAATTTTGGCCTTGAGTCTATGATAATTGTTTCAGATAAGAACTTATTTTTTAATGAAATATATTTGGGCAATAATTTTTTATTTTGAATGTATTGGTAATTAAAATGATGCATTGATAACTTGCCTAATTCTTATCAACATCACTAGAAACAAGTTTTGGCTCATGAAACTCAATTTTTGGGACCTGTGAGACCTCGTGTTTCTACTCTTTATCATGCATCTTAGTTCATATCGATCTGAGCTAAGACCTTGGCCTTGGAATAGTCTCATGTTGTCTTTACTAACTTATGTGTCAAAGACAATTTGGGGACTTAACCTCTATCACTTTCGAAATCTTTTCTCATTTAGTAACTCAATAGACTCATGTCATAGGATGTGATTATTTACTAGTTGATAACCCTGGGTGATGTTGTGGGATTTCAAAATATCTTATATTTTATCTAACTTTATATGTTCATTACAACTCAACCAAAAGATATATAAATATAGAGCAAATTAAGTTGATTTAAAATTATTTAAAACATATGTATGTGAGATCTTGTTTTGTTCATCTCCTCACATAGAACACAACGGTGAAAATGGAATTTAAAATGTATTGCAAATATAAACATATGCAAATATAGAGTAAATTAAGTTGACTTAAACATTCTTAAAAACATATGCAAGTGGGACCTTGTTTTGTTCATCTCGTCGTGTAGAACACAACTGTGAAAATGGAATTTAAAATGGATAGAATATGTGTTAGATTAATCATTTTAAAGTTTTGCTTTATTTAGTAGTGATATAGTGATGATTAGGCTGCTTAGGTGGATAGCATGCATGCACAGAGAAATTGACTCACCTGGTTTTGTTTATATAGTAATAGTATATTTGGGTTAACTAGGATGAGCAGGCCTCATGATTATTAGGAATATGCATGTTGGTGTTTTTACCACTGGCTGGTAAAATAGAGCAATGCGTTGGATCTTGAAATAGGGGGTGTGATGAACACCAAGATGAACACAAAGATTTATATTGGTTCAGGTCGACAGAGCATAATACCCTACGTCTAGTGTGGGTGTATATTTCCTTTATTGCTCTTGGTAAGCTCAATCAAAGAGCTTGTAACAGGGGAGATGACAAGCTTAGGAGTGTTTCAATTGTGTTCTTCTGATTTCAGAGAGAGTCCTTATGTGGTTTGGGCCGCCTTTTATAGACAGTTGAGAGGGGTCCACTATTTACTCCTCTGTTTGCTATAATTATGGGGTCTTAACTCATATAGCGGGCCTACCCCCTTCGCCGAGTTCATTCAAATCCCCGCGTAGGACTAAGGGCTCCTTATCGTGTTGCATCTTATCCCCTCAGATTCACTCGAGGGGGGGGGGTATCTGGAAAGAATCATTACCACTTATCCAGGCATAATGTCCCATCCGTTAGACCTAGAATACCTGGACACCGTCTAATGTGCACTTAATTGAAATGCAGGTGTCCCTCATAATGTCGTAGCCTGCCGCTGTCTCATTGTTCATTGTTGCCCTATAGCTATAGTAAGGTATCATGATGGATAGCCAGTCATGACCCTGACTTGACGAGGCGGCCCGATCGCCTCATGCTTAATGGCGTTGTTAGTTCGTGGATAAGGATGCACTTCGTAACTCATAAAAACTACAGTATTTGTAGGACTCACCTTTCAAGGGCGAGTTGGCATCCTGGGTCATCCAGTTGAGTCTGGTGGATGTCGGGTGGCCTCACATGGCCTTCTGTCTGGGTTATGAGTTCATGTGATCGGGCAGATAAGCATGGTTCGGTGGTCCAAATGGGTTGGGCTCGTTGGTTAAAGTCCATATGTGGGCTACCTGGGTACTAAACCCCGACAATGCACATATTTTGTGTGTTAATTATTATTTTTCTTGTAACACACTAATGATTTTCCCAAGAATAAATCATGGCAAAATTTTACTATCATTTATAATTTGTTCTTATGGCCCCAAACTCATTGATGTACTAAAGCCGTATGAAAGGGATACTAAAGCTAATAATCTTGATCTAAAATGGCAATTGATCAAGTAATTTTAGTGCAATTTTTGGCGTGATTATGGGAATATACCATCAAGAACATTATGGGTCGATTTTTATTATTCTGAGGATATAATTCCCTTAGATGAACCACCTGTTCATTAATACTCAGATCTTAGGATTATATTTCTCAAGATAATAGTGCATAGTTGAATATAGTAAACTAGTTGATAACCCCACACGATGCTGCGGGATTTCAAACTATCTTATATTTACTTGAATTCACATGTGGATTGTTATTCAAGCTAAAGATAATCAAACTTGAAGTGAATATATTATTACACTCCCTTGGTGATTATAGAGTACTAATAGTAAAAAAATGCTTATATATATAAGAAATAGGATCATGGAAGATCGCAGTCCATAATGCAGCTCACTAGCTCACGTGCCAATAACTCTTCTCCTGTTGCAAATCTAAACATATGTAAATATAGAGAAAATTAAGTTGATTTAAAAAATCTTCAAAATATATACAAGTTGATGAGGACATCCCAGACAATGTGCCAAACCATGGACTAGCTGAGCCAAGTCAAACACCAAATACACCAATACAAGGACCCATTACACGGAGTCATTCAAATAAACTATAGCAAGAGGTGAAATCTCTCCTTACTAAAATTGATTACAATGCAAATGAGAATTTTATACTTTCTAAATTTTCTCCTTATGTATTGCTAAGGTTTACGCATAAGTGAGCTACTGCCGGGCCAAAGGAGATGAGTTACATAGAGGATGAAATGAATTCTGAAGAAGCTGAACCATCACAATGACTACTGACATCAGAGCCATGTTTCAAGATATACATGCACCAACTGGTTAAGTTTTACCATGAGTGGTGCATATGAACAGAAAGATAATCAAGTCTACTTTCACCTCCAACAAATGGCTTATCGTTTTGACTTTCCATTAAGGAGTAATGACCATTTTCGTGGAGACTATCAGAATGCTGAATGTCACACGAGGCTCTCAGGAACCCATGGTTTCCCACCTTTCACCTTCCTTTATCTCATGGAAACTTATATCTCTTTCACACCTAGCTAGGAGGGGTGTTCCTAGTATAAATAACCATTGTATCTAAGCCAAACTCAGTTGATTATGAATTAAGAAGTCCACCATATGGTGTTGCAGAAAAGAGCTGCGTGACTTACCCCAAGTTTCTTGCGAGTTCTACGTAGGCTTGTGAGAGACCGTTTCACCGGTATACGTGAAGGTTCCTCTGGGACCCCTAATTCGTGCTCTAGGATTTTGATCCTTTTGTGTGGATTAGTCCTGGATTGTGGTTCTGCGATCGTTCAGAGATCGAGTCGAGATCTTCACGATTTTGGTGCCTCTCTCCCCGTCGCTTGGTCGCATCCAACCATGGTTATCTCCGCTGTTTTTCATCATCTATCCTTGTTCGTACATATTGCTGTGAAAATCGGGCCACCCACAGGTTTGTCGCTATCACAAGTGGGATCTAGTTTTATTCATCTCATCACGTAGAACACAACGGTGAAAACAGAATCTATAATTGATATCATATGAGTGGCATTAATCACTTTAAAGTTTTATACTACGGAAGGTTATGTGGAAGATTATGTAGTGCTGATTTGGCAATTGGTGTATGATTTGGTAGTTGATGATGTGGATACCTTTCATGTCAAGAGAATGACTTGCAGTGGGTCATAGAAATATAAGTATAGTTGATTCCTGAAGCTGAGTCAAAATTAGCCTTTACTAACAACTTTTAATCTCAAACATAATGGTCAAACCTATAGACCCATTGGAACCTTTCTTGCTCTATAACAATTTTGTGGGATCATAAAAAACAACTTATTTTTTGATAGTCCATGTTCATATACTGACCAAAGTTATTTATGATCATGGGATGTCGTCAATGTTGTTTTGTCACTTATGCTTTATAGTGTTCCTATCTTATGAGTATCAAATGCATTAAATATAGGCATGCAATTAAGAAACTGTTACACTTTCTTATGCTTAAATTTTTTACACTAGGAGGAAATTAAAATAAGAATTATTTAAGTATTGTATTCTAACTTGAGTTAATTTTATGCATTCACTTATGCGTCTATATTAATTAAATTAGCAATGATGATGGTCATGTAACTAACATTAGCTCATTTATATACATTCTGTTAATAAATTATTGAGGAAATGCAATATTTAGCTTTGCCTCTACATGGTGCTATTAAGTTAATTGAGCCTATATAACAAAATACTCTTAAACTTTAATTCAAGAGTCAAACCAATGAACCATTATGGGTTCACAAAATTCAACGTGACTCTAGTAGGATGTTGTTCCATTATATAGTCAAAATAGTGGACTTTCATGGGTCCATATAAATAATGTGACTCTTGAAGCAAACAATGAAAAGTATTTTATTCAAGAGTTGAAAGCACTTAGTTGATAAGGAAATATTATAAGGACATTATTATCACGTCACAGAATCTTCCTTGCTCTGGGCCTTAAGATTATCTTGATGATATTCCTTGTGTTGTTCTCCCTTATGACGATCTATTAAGAAAATTCCAAATAAAGGAATAATTTAAGTTTTTTCATTTATCTCATATATAATGAAGTACTTACATTTTGAGATAATCACTCTGTCATTTTCACACCATGAAAGGACAATAAATTTTGAGTCCTTGATGGTTGCATTAATGAGACTTTGGTAAACTAAAATTCAGGACTGGCCTCCTGGATAGAACCACGGCACATTATGAGCACAACACTAAAATAATTATGTGTTCACAAATCAAGAAGTTTAGTGATAATTATAAGTCACTAAGATGCTTGGATTGCAAGTCGTGTAGATAATACAAGATCCGCATAAATCTCTCTGCACCCTTACGTGAGGCATCATACAAATTCATGAGATATTATGCTTTTCCTAAGTTATCATAATTCAAATAAGACTATTATGTAGTTTTTATGAATTATTAAAGAATTTCATCCCAAAATTCATCATTTAAAGGCGTGCAAATTTTGTTTGAGTAACAGATCTCACAATGTGAAAAAAATCTAGGATCAAATGATAATTAATATATAGTGCACAGAACTAATGTTATAATGTTCAACATACGTCAATATGGTAAGAGTTGAGCATCACCTAATGTAATGATTCAATGGACTTGTTCTTAACATTGCTAGCATTAAGGTTTTGACAAAATGTGATTGAGATCTTAAATCCTGAACCTGGAAAGAAGTTTGTTTGAGTTTCATTCATGTCCACATATCGTTAGATAAAACAAACCACACTCAAGGGCACTAACACTACAGGAAACAGGGCATTTTTCGGTGCCTCCGGGCCGCTGAAGCTAAGGCCTATGCTCCGAAAATAGCTTGCTTTCAGCGGTAATGCCCTATTTTTGGCGGTATTTGGCCGCTGAAAATATTTAGCCAAAAATAAAGCATATTTTTGACCGTTCCTGCTGAAGGTAACATTATTTCGGTGGTTTAGGTGGCCAGCGAAAATAATGAAACTTTCAACACTTATTTTTGGCTGCAAATGGCAATTACTTTCGGCGGCAATTACGTGGCCGTCCAAAGTAGTTCGGACCCATTTTCGGCGGTTTTTTTCAAGTGCATCTAGGCCCCATGTGGATTTTGAAGGATTGATGATCAACAATTAGAGATGTAACCTTGTATTGAGAGTTTTGTAGTGAACGTCATTGAAAAAGGCAATACGAACCACATGTTAAAATCTCTATGGCCTACAATGAATAAAAAGGGAAAAGTCATGAAGATCTTTGAGGATTATGGAGTTTTTATTTTATTTGTGTCCTAGGAGCTCTGTACTATCAAGGGGAATGCATTGGGTGAATCGATGAAGTGCAAATCATCGAAATCTATCTCCAAACCAAAAATCCTAGAAAAACTGGACATATACGGGTTGCTGACCGAATTCCAGAAAGTTTGGGAGGACATGTTCGGCCCCCAGCCCGGACATATCTGGGTTCCTCCTTATCCTCGAGTTAGCCCAGCTTAGCCGGACTTATTCAAGTCCCAGGTCAGGTTCCAGTAACCATAGCCGGACATGTCCGACTGAACCTCTGCTCATCAGCAGCCAAGTCCCAGCCAGCCTTATCCGGCTTTTTATCTGAGTTCCAGAGAGTTATCCTAGACATATCCGACCTCTCATCCTTACCTCGGGTTAAGTCTTAGGGACCGGACATATCCAGTCCCCAGGCTGGGTTCTAGAGATGGTTCCCAGACATGTCCGACCCCCAACCCGGACATGTCTGGTCTAAGACACCCCAATGGCTAGATTCCCTTGGGGGCTATAAAAGGTCCCACATGCCTCTCTAGACTAGTTGGCCACTCATTTCAACTTGCAAACACTTTGAGACACTCACTCCAAACCTCTCTCCTTCTAGCTCCATTCAAATCTAAACTTCCTAGGAGAGATTTGAGCCTCACTCTTGAGTGACCCTCTCAATCTTCAACTCAAGCACTTCATCGATGATCTTTGTGTGTTCGTTACTCTTGAAGATTTGTCCGCTAGACGGACCAAGTTGTCCGGGAGTCACCAAGGTTGTGGTTGACCCCGGAAAGTTTGTATTGCTCTCTCCTTCGTGGGGATTGGATAGTGAGAACCGAACTAGATCTTGGTGATCGTTCGGAGAGGATTAGGGTTGAAAGAGACCTAGCTCTTTGTGAGCTCCTCAATGGATGTGTAGGTGACCTTTTGGTTGGCCGAAGTTCGAAAACAAATCTTGCATCTATTGTGCTTGCTCCTTTCGATTTACATATCGTTCTTGCTCAAGATTGTTCTTGCTTAGAGTTTGACCTAACCCTAGGTGTGATTCCTAGTGTCTATGTTGTTTCTAGTTGTTCCATTTTTTCTCTAAGCTTCTTTGTGCTTAGCTTGCAAGTCGTAAGCTTATCGGGACCTAGATTCATCGTTTTGGCTCCCGATGTACTTTTCTGCTGTGCGAGATCCGGTTTGATCAGACATATCCGGCGAAGCTCGGACATATCCAACCTGAGGCCGGACATATCTAACCTATCAAGTTTTAATCAGTTTAAATCTAGTGAGTTTCAGGTTTGACTGCCTATTCACCCCCCTCTAGGCAACATTCAATTAGTATTAGAGCCAAACTCTACAAAAAAGAGCTTAATCGC
>VSTD030000075.1:0-14454 GCA_008808055.3 Sporobolus alterniflorus | reverse complement strand
GAATAGGAAAGCACAAGAATGCATGTACCAATAGGACTCTAGAAAGCAACATTCCTATCAAACAAAAGAAAATTTAAAAGCACGAGAATAGGAAAGCACAAGAATGCATGTACCAATAGGACTCTAGAAAGCAACATTCCTATCAAACAAAAGAAAATTTAAGCATATGTACCGAATAGCTACCCGTATGTTGTTGCATGGAGAAATGATAACACATTGTTGTGAGACACAAGGAACAACACAAAAAAGAAACAACAAAACAGCAAAAAAATGTATGTCCGCATGGTTGAAACAGCCAAGCAATATAAATTTTCAGCAGATACAATCTTGTATACCATGACGGTGAGGAACAAGTGCATAAATCCCCCTAAAAATGTTCTAGAAGGTAGTGGTTACAGGGGAAATGAAAAGGAGTAGAACAAGGCACCTTGTTCCATGATGATGATGGCGCTGTTCTTGGTGATCGACTTTTTGATCTAGCGGATCTACCATCCTGTGAAGTTACTCAATAGAAGAATGTTTTTATGAGACAAGTAATTAGACAATTAATAAAGTAGTGAAAAGACAATTGATCTAGCGGATCTACCATCCTGTGAAGTTACTCAATAGCAGAATGTTTTTATGAGACAAGTGATTAGACAATTAATAAAGTAGTGAAAAGACAATGCCTGAGTACTGTCTAATGCCAAAAGGCTAAGTATATCCTTTAGTAACAGAGAAGATTGTTGGAAAAGACAGTATAATATAAAATAATTTAAAAGGGCTCTCCTAGAAAAATATTCAACAGTAAGATTGTACCTTCAGAGTATTAGAAGGAATAGTTCTGGCTTTTTCAGCAACATAAAAAGATCTGATGATATTCAGTGCATCCAGAAACAGATGAATTGACTTCATCAAATGATTGGAGTCCGCAAAAATTATTTTCTCAACCTACAGAATATCACATGCCATAATTTATTGTAACCCTAGACTACAACATAGAGCATAAACAACTTGGGGATCCAACAAACCTTAGTTGAAATTGTACTGCAGATGGCAGCATTAGAGTTAACATTACCAGCAATGTTAACGAGAGAACTTGCAAGCAAAAGTTCAGCAGCTTTGACTTTGAAAAAAACAAGACTCCTACAGAGTCTATAGAAAGCTCAATGTCAAATCACAGACGTTACAATTGTATATTGAAGAATATCAGTGGTTTTCTTCAGCTTAAAATGATACCTCAGGAGGATGTCATCACAATGACCAATGAGTGAGCTCACTAGGGTGCACAGCCATTGCTCATAAGTTCGCCCGTCAGTTTGCCAGATGTTTGAATCTTCAAGAGGAACTACAGAAAGTAAAACAATAGGAGGAAATTCAACTTAAATTGTGACAATGGCATAGCTGATATTTACAATTTACTCACGATACAAAGTGCTAAGATCTATTTTATGCAGATTGTAGAGAATCACAAATGACAACCACTGAAAAAGGGCTGATTTGTTCATTGTTATTCAACTCTACGGATGAATTACCAATCTAATTTTGTGTGTATGAATAGTTAAATCAAGAACAATTATATTTATTCTTAACATCTGCAGCAATCAGAAGAGTACGGCAGCCAGCATTAGATCCAAAATCCAGTCAAAACTGCAGCATGTATTTCACTCAGTAAGGAGATTTCTTGACCACCTCTGGTATCCTCATTAGAAAATTGATAATTCAACATGTAATATTGTTTAAGAAATCACAAGAATTCATTTATGTAGCACACATAGAGTTAAGAAAACCTGAAAAACTTCATTTTCAAGTTCATCTTTAATATTTAGATTCTAAAACGCAAGACATGATGATCTTTTACCACAAGTGGCTAAAGAGTCGGACGATTGATATTCCAAAAACACAAGAGGTGCTGTTTGCACATGATATTGCATGCTCTCTTTTTAGGAGGGTACTTTGCACATTTAGGTATTGAGCCTTACTCAGTTGCTTTTTTGAATTTAAATATAAAAAGAGCATGAGTGTATTTATATGAGTGCCTATTTCTCCTTATTTATAAGGACAAAGTCCATTTTACTCCCTTTAAGTATGGTCTATGTCCGGATAACCCCCGTAAACTAATTTTTGGTTCATTTAATGCCATCTACACGTCACCGTGCCTATGTGTCGTGCTTTGTCATCAAAACCACCATCTGCAGTGTCCAGATCAGCAAAACCAGGTTTCGTTAACATTAAAAGGTGTATAATAATCCGGTTTAGCAAACAGTGGGAGTTAAATGAACCAAATATTAGTTTAGGGGGTTATCCGGACATATACCATACATAAAGGGAGTAAAATGGGCCTGTCCTATTTATAATACCAACAAAATCAATCTTCTTGTTTCCAGGCTGGACGAGATCCTTTTTTAGTAGGCTACTTTTACCCCGTGCAATGAAAAAAAGTAAAATTTCTACCAAATGGATACAAATTTATTATTGTAAAATGGACTATTAGAATAAGAAGCTATCACTCACCATCAGAGTACTTCTCCATGCCTGAAATCGTTTGTTCAACTATCTGAATGTTCACGCCTCTTGAGTGAATCTACAAGTACGACGTGTAAGAAGCAGAGAACAGTATTATAAAAATTTATTTTGGTAATCAGAAGAAAACACGAGACAGCAATTCAGACATACCATAAGTAAAGACCTATCGAGAGAATCAAGACGCTGCAGAGCATTTAAACCCCTTGCTGTTGACAGAATTCCCTGTTCAGCAATAAAGACTTTAAAAGGAAGAAAATGCAGGACCCCTAGAACTGCAGCTGATTCATAGTAAAATAATATAGAATTCTTCAAAGTCTTAAACACAGGTATAATTTGTGACACAAATATTCTGCTGTGTCTAAAAAGGTAGAGCCTTGATTTATATTATCAAATGTGGGCACTCTAAAATATAAAGAGATAAGTATCTGCAATCTTTCACTAGGGCTGAAGGTAAAGATAATGTGTTAGGCAAAAGAAGATGATTTCTTTGCAGATATTGGTTCTTTGATTTCTCTTCTGTCGCGGGCGCATAAGCAAGACCAGAACTACAAGAGGAGGAGAAAGAACATAAAGCAGCAGATAAACTTCAACCGGAGCTGTTAAGGCAGTCAACATGTTGGTGTTAGCGCACAGAAGTTCAAGCTGAGGAACATGAGGAATGTCTTTCGGCATAGGAGACGTTTCATGCATAGTAAACTAGAAGAATCAGGTTAGAAGAGCTGATCCTATGTGCTAGAGGACCCCCCTCCTCTGCCAATCCAACCATAAAACTCAGGTGATATGAAAGGGGCGAGGGGGTCTCTTATGCTATAGTCCAACATTCCCCCTCCTGCGTGCGAGTCACGGGCACGTGCTTGAGCCATGTACGTACTCAGCAAACAGCAAGGTAGGTGAAAATTATTACACGCAGCGGAAGAAAATGTGTGGCCGGGAGAATTGAACCCAAGACCTCGGCTCTGATACCATGCTAGAGGACCCTCCTCTACCAATCTAACCATAAAACTCAGGTAATATGGAAGGGGTGAGGGGGTCTCTTATGCTATAGTCCAACATTTCCACATACCTTGTTGATAGCTGAGTACACGCATGGCATGTGCGTACTCAGCGATCAGTAAGGTATGTGAAAATTATTACGTGCAACGGAAGAAAATGCGTAGCGGGGGAAATTGAACACAAGATCTCGACTCTGGTACCATGCTAGACGACCCCCTAGCCAATCCAACCATACAACCTAGGTCATATGGAAAGGACGAGGGGATCTCTTATGCTATAGTCCAACACTATGAAGCAAGGCAAGGATGCATAGTCTATATTCATGTAGTCCACTGTATCCTTTTGGTTCAAGAATGAGATATAGTCTAATCATGTCTTATTTGTGCCCCTACTCTGTTTGCTAGCACTGGTTTCTCTGATCAAGCTATCAGTGCCAGCATGGCAGTTCAGGCCTCAACCTCCACAAGTTACCCTTACAATCTACGCAGGTAACAAGAGCACAAAATCATTTCCTTCCCCTTTTTTTGAAATATACTCCCTTCCCCTTCAGTCATACCTTATCATAAAGATAATTAAATACCTTCTACGTGTGTAAGCTGAGAATTAGTTGATATCTAAAGAGTTGTGGTAGCAAGATCCAAACAAGTTGTGGCAATGATCACACCAAAGCAGAAAAGAACTAAAAATAGAATAGGTCTTACTTAGTCCAATTGAAACTGTGCAACACATAATAGCAAAAAAACTGATTCAATAACTTACCCTTAATGTCTGTGACGTAACATCTATTATTTCAACAGGTTCATCAGATAAATAAGTCTTTAACAGTTTTAGAAGCCCAACCAGGATATCATCAGAAATGCCATAGTCCTCCTTGGAAGTGGAACCATTATGCAGTTGTAAGGGCTGCTTTAGAGTAAGAGTCGGCAAATTAAGTACTACTTGATGCACATCAGATATGCCAACCTGCATTATTAGTTTAGATATCATGATTCCAAAAAATGCATAGTGTGGCAAGACGAAGGATGAAAACTGAAGACATACCCTAGAGATAAAATCAGCAAGCACTGAAGAAGCTTCATTTTCTACACATGATGAACTGCAAAGGTCAACAAGAATCCATACAGCAGAAACCACATCTGGGTCACTGCGCCAGCTGCTAACTATGTCTCTATCAGCCACAGATAAGTCTCCTCTACAGATGATTTCTCCCAATAATAACTTTTTGTGATGCACACGAAGACTGAATGTACAAGATAAAAATCAAAAGGTAATATTAGAATACTGCAGAATACTGGGAAATGGAAACCAAAACAGAGACAATGTCTATTATGGTGTGGGTCAGACCCAGAAGGATGTCGAGGTACTGTTCACAACGTATTGTAGCGGGACAGTACCTGACATACTTCAGTTGCAGCTCAAACCAGAGATAAAATCAGTTGGCTTAACCAAATTTTTAGACAAATCAGATAATAAAATTAGAGATTGATAAGAGATTAGTTTTCTTTAAACAGGTTTATTTCTATCAATTACATCATTCTTTGTTAAGTAACCTCTTCAAAAAGAGGAAAATTATCAATATATGCTTAGCATTAGCAAGAACGTAGGACTTGCTGTGCTGTGGGGTTAATCCCCAGGCCTGCACTATGGTCAAAGTTAATATAGAGGCCTGTGTTAGCGCCCCTGTGTCTGCGAGAGCGACATAAGCCGGCGATGGCGAGCGCCAAGCAAGCAGGTCCTTTGAATCGGTGGACTGTCCAGTTGGGCCGTGATCCAGAAGGCTGAACAGTTCTGTGATGGGCCCGGAATGGGTTACAGGATTGGAGATGAACGTCTGGCATGTTATAAGCCGGGAGCTTGTACCAAACTTCTTGTCCTAAGAAAATACTCCTCGTTTGTCAGCAACTAGTAGTTCGCTCGCAAATAATTTGGATACAGGATGCCGGATTACAAGAATTGGAAGGAGAATTGAGAGATTAGAGAAGAACAGCAGCCAAGCTTGGAGAGAGGAAGAAGAATAGGAAAGGAGGATAAGCCCGAAGCTGTTTTCAATAATTGTTCCGTCCTTCCTCCTTGTCGGCTTTGCCTCTTATCTCCAGCTAGTCCCGTTAGCAAGCCGGTCCAAGGTCCAGATGGCCCATACGCAAGGCCTAGACAGCCCATAGGTACTGACATTCCCCCCTCCTTGAAAGGCGGCTTGTCCCCAAGCCGCTGTGCATTCCCATTTGAACCATCTTCACTGACCTCTTCATCAACTGAACCATCTTCTCTGGCCTCTACCACCATGCTTCTGCTGGTCATCACACCTAACTGATCCCATGTCAACCTTTCCTGAAAAATTGGAGTCCCCATAAGCCAAGCAATTGCACACCAAGTCTCCTCCAGCTTAGATGGCAAAACTGAAGTTGTTGCAGCCTTTGCAGGTAGATTCTGATCAGACTTCCTCACAATTGAACATACATTCCCAGGAGCAGAAACAGCCTCATACAACACCCATTCCATAAAACTGCTGAAAGGCTTTGCCATGTCAGGACGAGCCAAGAGCTTAGCAAGCAATAACCCTGAAATCCTTCTTATCTGATCAGAACTGGAGTGGTAATCCTTACTGATATCCAATATGCGTATAACAAACTGAGTAGCCTCAACCCCATCCATGCTAGCAGCAGTAGCAATGCTTGTGTCCACAGCAAATTCAGCAGAATCCAACCCATGAGAACTCCATTCATACTCCTGTATTTCATAGCATGATGATTCAACATTCCACACTTCTGTATCAGCATGCACAAAACCAACACCTGATACTTCAGGGTGTTCATTGTTCCACAGAAACTGATCAGGATCATACAGATCAGCATCATCCACAATAAAATTTGCAGCCAGCTCATCAAACTTGGTGTGCAGCTTAGTGCTGTATGTTGCAACAGATGGAGGGATCCCTTGCTGCACCATCTCATGGAACAGATCACATGCTTTGGCCGCTTCACCCTCCTTAAAGAAACTGCAGATGAGCGTGTTGTATGCAACAACATTTTGCAGGCAGGCACCTCCTGTACCCTCCGTCCAGAGGATCTCTAGAGCACGCAGACTCCTCCCATTACCACATAACCCTTTCAGAACGATGGTGCATGAAAATACATCAAGTACACAACCCAGCTTGGACATCCTATAGAGCAGCTCATCCTTAGCCTCTTCTTTCCGCTTTACGTCACAGAGGCCCCTAAGGAGGCTGCTGAAGGCGATGACGTCATTGGTACCCATGTCTATCATGAGGAAGCGGCCGAAGGCGGCAAGCATAAGGTCCAAGCTGCAAGCGCGGCAGCAGCAGCCCATAAAGATGTCATATGTATACGGTGTGGGCAGAAACACCTGCAGGTCTGCTCCTCGATTCATGTGGCAGAAGAGGTCGATGGCAAGAGGAGGACCGTCGCTGCAAGCATCGGAAGCCAGCGCACGGGCCAGCACGGCAAGAAAGCCATTCTGTGGGCACACTGGAACGGAGGTGCCTTGACGCAGCAATTCATCGAATAGGTAGTGCGCGTCCCTAGGGCTGGAAGTCCCGGAGCGCACCCGCTCCCTAGCCATGATCAGGGAGTGGTGAGCCCAAGTTCCTGTCGAGGAGGAGATGTTGCTGCTGGATGCGGAGGAGAAGCGGACATGCGGCGTTGGAGGTTCCGGTTGCGCTCCCGGTTGTGGCAGACGACGGTCATGTTGGCCTTGACAGCGTGGAGCGACCCGATGGTGACAACGTCACCGAGGTAGTTGTAGGTGTCGCCGCCGACGGAGGCGGAGATGACGTGCACATTGACGCGGATGGCGCCCTTGAAGCCTGCGGACACGTTGGCGTCGAAGCAGATGTGGTACGTGGCCACAAGCGTGCGCACAGACCCACCCTGCGTCGTGCCGATGTCATGGCCCACCGCGGACGCGTCCCGCACAGCCGCGCCGCCCGCTGTCTGTGGCCAGCGTAGGAGATGTAGAGGCTGACAGGCTTGAGCACGTTGAAGCCCTTCACGGGTGGCGACGCTTGGAGCTACCGAAGAAGGAAACACTCGTCATCGTCGATGGGCCTTGGGTGCGCGGCCATGCAGTGAGATACGGAGCACACGATGGGGATGTCCCGGAGGTTGCTGTCATCAATGCGTGTGTTGTCAATGAGGAGCGAGGTCGCAGGCCAGTGTGTGGCGAGCGTGACGGTGCGGCCGGTGTTGGAGTCGGAGGAGGTGAAGGAGAACCGCTCGTCGTCGACGGCCTTGACTTCTAGAGCGGGAACAGAGGGTGGTGGAAGCTCATATCCGGGGTCGTCGTGAGCCACCATGGGCTGCTGAGCAGCGACGCGTCGAACAACGTGGCACTATGTTGGGTGTTGCCGACGACGTTGGTGCTGCATGTGGTGGTGAGGTCGCCGATGCACGAAACCAGTGTCCTGCGTGAAACCGGTGGGCATTCCGTGGTGGTCGTGTCCTGCGCGAACCCAGAGGCATGCTTGGAGCAGGTGAGCGAGGACGTGGCCGCAGTGAAGCGTTGCTTGATCTCCGCCCAAAACGTCTGGAGCTCTTCGCGAACAAGCTTCACTTCTTCAATCATGAGCTAGGCATTCGGATCCATGGCGTAGGGTTTGGATTTGTGGATGATTTGGGGTAGGGTTGGGGAGAATTCCGAGGATTGAGTGGCTCTGATACCAATTGTTAGCAACTAGTCGTTCACTTGCAAATAATTTGGATACAGGATGCCAGATTACAAGAATTGGAAGGAGAGTCCAAGCTCCAGATGGCCCATACGCAAGGCCTAGACGGCCCATAGGTACTAACATCGTTGTACTATCTTTTTCTATTCTACCTTGATTCTTCCTCAGATTATTCCCGTAGCTAACAGCCCGCTTTAAAAACGCAGTGAACATTGAGACAAATAAGAAAATCGTACCTCAACAAAAACAGTTCTGGTGGCAAATAAGGAGCTCTACTGACAAACTACAGAAGTCAAAAGTAATGAATCAGCTCATGGTCATATAAAAATGCATGAAAAAAGTTACAAAATACGGAACCTTTAAGAACTGATCTCTTGAAGAATAGGATGCAGAAAGTGAAACATGGAACTCTTTTATATCTTTCAGGCAATCCAGACAAGGAATTGGTTCTAAATCCTATATGAACAATGAGAACAAAATAAATTCATAGGGAAAACATTATGTAGTTAACAATAAGAATAACACATGGCTATCAGAAAGAATGCAGTAAGATAAGATTAAGCATACTCTTATGTAATCATAAAGCAGTGGATCAGCATCCACCGTCAGTTGACGAAGTAAAGAAAGAACTCTTGATGAATCTGCAACGCCACTTTGTTCTTCTTTCTCATTAGCCAAGCAACAAGTGACCAATTTTGGAATTACAACCTGTACCAGTTCAGTTGGAGCGTAAGTAAACAGGAATTCAATAACTTTATTAATTCCAGCAGTGTTTTGAAACCCACCTGAAGCTGCCTGCCAAGCACTGTAACAGTTTCTGCAGAGCAGTTTCGATTAAAAGCAGCTAACAATTTGGACAAAATACTACAGCATTGACCTTGCAGTGGTTTTTGTTGGATATAGTTCCCCACTATACCCATAATGTAGCTGCAGTTGAAACATGGCACGCCCCAGTATTTAGATCAACATAGAACAGATAAATCCATAGTTGCATAGTGCAACAAGACAAAAATAAACTATAGTGTAACAAATAATCAACTTAAATTTCTCACAAAGGCCTGCCTACCATTCAGTGTTTAGGATTATATGATGATGCAATTTTAAATGATGAAAGGTTATGAAATCAGAAATAATCTGCAGACTATAAATGTCTCCACTGGAATCAAATGAAAAATAAGATAGGAGTTCAGCATTAAAAAATATAAGAGCTAGCAAGCTAGCATAAGACAAGCTGTGTATCCTTCAAAACACTAAACAAATTATTTTAATTGGCTAACAACATGAGCAAAAGAGGATCAATGTACGTCATGGGATGTGCGTCGAGGGGTGCAATAGCTTATTTTTTTCATCCCAAGCAAATGTATTGCATGAATTTTCTTCCAGACCAAGTTGCTTAAATCACAAAATATATTACAAGCTCCTTATATGCACACATAATTGGCCAAAGACACGCTACATTCGTTTCTAAATTATCTTACAGTTAACCGGTGGACAAGCAGGACAATGGGAAACAGAAAGAAAAAACACTCACAAGCAAGTGCTCTCAAGAACCACTCTGTGTCCAAGTACATCGATCAAAACCTCAATTGCACAAAGACGATGACCCATGTGTCTTGGATGGCTCGCATCTGCAACTTGCTGATGTATTGCCAATAGAAACTGCAAAAAAATTTAAAATGTGCATTGAGCTCAGCCACAACCACAAAAAGGCTACAAAACCAATGTCAAGCTCATCTACATTCATATTACAGAGTGATTTGGCACCCATCATGGTGCACACCCTCAATATCGCAAGCGCTGGTGATAGCTGATTGCAGTTCGTGCCTACGTCTTGATGTTAGGCAACAAAGAGGAACCATGAAAACGATAAAACAACGGAGTGGCTATGAAATTATATTCTATGTTAGGCTCCAAACACATAGAGCATCATAGTTCCCAATAGCTTCTGGATATGGATAAATAAATGAGTGATGTACTGATGTGTCATTTCCACTCCATGGTCCCAACCCTGATAAGGGCGGCTTGGTGCACGTAGCTCCTGCCTGTGCAGGGTCCGGGGATGGGTCCTACCACTTGGGTCTTATGTACGCAGCATTTCCCTGCATTTCTGCAAGAGGCTGTTTCCAGGACTTAAACTCATGGCCTCATTGTCACAAGGCAACAGCTTTACCATGGTCCCAACCCTGACAACAACCAGGAATTCCTAGCAGCTGGCCCTGTTCATCCTATTCTTCAAGGAATTGATAAACCAATTATTCTTCGCTTGCCCTTTCAGTTTGGAATGCTGACCGCACTTAAATATCAACTTGAGATTTGATCTACAATTTCACTCTATGATGGAAGAGGCAAGATAGCAGTGTAACAATAATTTCTTCATGGAAGTATTCATCTTGGGTGCTTGGCTGATTTGGAAGCAAAGAAATGACTTCATCTTTAATAGAGGCAATCCCTCTTTTCATGCTTGGAAACTTGGTTTCCTGGATAAAGCTGTGCTTCAGGCTAATAGAATGAGGGAGGATAAGAAAGCTTGGTTTGAAGTCGAGCTCACTGCCCCCACAGGTCAGTGCCTGTGATGGTCATCCTACGGTTCCCCCTAGCTCCTCGCTTGATCGGTGAACACCTGGCGTGAATCGGCGAAGAGGACAGATCCGATGGTGGAGAGGGACGGGGTGGAGTCGGATGAGGAACACATCGAAGAGATTTTTGGGCAACTGTGGTCCGACCCCAACCCGGATAACCCTAGGGTTGAGGAGGTGGCACCGGCAGGTGGGCGGCTTGTCTGGATCCGCAAGGAGCTCATGAGGGATGGCAAATCAGGCCAGAAGATTGTTTTGCAGTGAGTAGGAATCAGCAGTTCGACAAGCCCCCGGTGAGAGTGAGTTGGTCGCAGGATTTCAAATCAGGTGAAGGAGCGAAGGCAACTTTTGCGGAGGTGGTCAAGCAGGCTGCAATGGTTGACGGCGGCAAGTGGGTGTGGCAGCCTGACAGGCCACTGCCCCGGGCTCCGATGAGAGGAAGGCCGCAAAGGGGAAGAGGTGCTGGTGGTCTGCCGCAAGGGCAGGTCAGGGCGAATCAACCGCCTCCTCCTCCACATCCTTTGCAGAAGCAAGGTGCAGGTGGGGGTGCTGGGTCCGGTCAGGCAAATCAGCAGAAGGTCCAGGTGAGGCAACCCCAGGACAAGGCTGCGCATCCAAGCCACCAGGTGAAATCCTCTACATCTGTAGTTGAGATAGATCCGAGATATAGGAAGTTGACATGTTACAATTGTGGGGAGCCGGGGCATTTCATTGGAATTTGTGAGAAACCAAAAATTTGCTTCATCTGTGCGATACTCGGGCACAACATGTCAGATTGTCCGTCCTAGAAGAAGCCTCAACTGATGGCAGCGTTCTTGGGCAATGCAGGGTCTGGCTTGGGTTTCTACCATATTGAGCTACCGGACGTGGAGACCACGAGGTGGTTAAACATTAGCAACCGTGGAGTGGTGAACATCAAGGGAGGGCGGATTACTTTGGCTGAGTTGGAGCAGGAACTGTCTGAGATTTTCTGCAAGAAGTGGCCATGGCAGATACGTGAATTGACACATGCGAAGTTCCTGGAGAGGTCCCCCCCCCATAGAAGGGTTGAAAATATAAAAAGCTTGCCCTCTTTCAATTTGAGAAAATGTGGCATTCAGGTAGAGGTTGTGGAATGGGTGAGCGACTTAGACCAGTTTAGTGCTTTGTCTGAGGTGTGGATCACCTTAGAGTGGATCCCTCCCAAGTGGTGTGATTGGAAGGTCTTTGCACAAATGGTGTCGGAAATTGGGCTTATGTTGGATGTTGATTGGGCATCCCTCTTCAAATCTTTCTATGAGATGGTTAGAATCAAAGTTGCTTGTAGGAACCCCTCAAAGATTCCAAGTGAAAGGCTCTATGAAATGGACAAGAAGCTTTACCTCATAAGTATCTCAGTGGAAGGTCTTGGGAGGTGGTGATTTGACAGATAAAGATGCAGCAGACGATGATGATGATGATCAAGGGGATGAGGAGGAGGATAGTAAGGAAGAGGAGGGTTTTGATGACCTGGACAATCCTAGAGACAGTATGGATATGGACAAGAGTTCTAGCAGAGATCCAGGGGGCACGACTCTTGGAGATGGATCAGACACACTTTTTTGGCAGGACCGTTGGTTACATGGGCAGAGAATAGCAGATCTCGCACCAAGATTACTTGCAGCGGTACCAAAAGATAGAATCAACAAGTGCACTGTCCAGGAAGCACTATGTGCCAATAAATGGGTCTCAGATATCAGAGGCGCCATCACAGTGGGAGTTATGGTTGAATACTTGCAGCTCTGGGAGGTCCTGCTCAACGTGGAGCTACAACCAGGGCACCAAGACACTCATTTTTGGAGGTTCACGGCAAACAAGCGGTACTCAGCGAAAGTGGCATATGAGGGCCTGTTTTGGGGGTCAGTTGAATTTGAACATTATGAACAGGTCTGGTAGACTTGGGCTCTAGTGAAATGTAGGTATTTTCTATGGTTAGTGACTCAAAGAAAGTGCTGGACAGCTGACCGATTAGCACGCCATGGGTTGAATCATCCGGAGAAGTGCCTCCTTTGTGATCAAGAGGAAGAGATCATGGACCACCTGTTAAGTTCATGCGACTTATCTAATTGGTACTCCCTTGCCCAGAAGAAAGAAAATGGGGGGATTGGGTATACCAGATCTCAGAGACCTGAATGTTTGTTTGTTGGCAGCATGGGTCCAAAGAAACTATAACCTTGAGCCTAAGCTTTGGAAGGATATAGTGGACTTTAAATATAACACCTCTGACCCAAACTTGTTCTGTTGTGATGAAAGAGCTGGCTCCCCCTTTTGGAAAGGGGTGCTTTGGGCTGCTAAGGCAGCCAAGATGGGTTTTAGGTGAAAAATTGGGGATGGTAGAAGAATTAGATTCTGGGAGGACCATTGGTTTGGTGATTGTAGCTTGGCTATACAATATTGGGAGATTTACTCCATTATAAATGAGCAGGGTTATGCTGTCAGGGATGCGTGGGATGGGATAAACTTGAGATGTACATTTCGTAGAACAGTGGATAACAGACTCATGCAGCAGTGGATTGAAATCATGCAAATTGCTAATAGTATACAGTTTGGGGAGGAGAATGATGCCATTATATGGAAATTCAACTCCACTGGGAAGTATTCAGTGCAATCTTTGTATGCGGTTGTTAATGAAAGGGGTATTAAACATGTATATACTCCTGTGATGTGGAAGCTTGTTGTACCTCCTACGCTACACATTTTCCTTTGGCTCTTAGCTAAGAATAAAACATTGACTAGAAATAATCTTTCAAAGAGAAGAAATGTTAATGACTACTCTTGCTTGTTTTGTAATGATCTTGAATCAGTCCATCACTAGTTTTTTGGGTGTTGTGTAGCAAAGGGGGTCGAGGGGAAACTGTCTGAGGCTCACTTTGGCACAGATTTTGCATCAGTGGCTAGATTTTGGTTGTGTAATAGGAAGTGGAAAATTTTAAATATCTCTACTACTGCTGTCCTATGGGTGTTATGGAAACTGAGGAATGAACATTGCTTCCAGGGTGCTGTGTGGACAGGTTTAAACCTGGTGCTGAAGAGGTGTGCAAAAACGGTGCAGAGCTGGACGCTGATTCAATCGCCGGCGGATGGAGCAAAACTGGAAGAAGTGGCAAGAGCACTCGAGGAAAGAAGCACCCGGGCGCCGCTGATAACGTGGGAAAGAACTTCAGAATCTTTGGGGTTTTTTTCTTGAAAACGCAGGAGAACTGCGTTTCATTAGATTAAGAAGAAAATCGGGACAAGAGCCCGTTACAACAGAACACAAACTGACAGCACTCTATGGCTTATATTCGCGCCTGTGACAAAAAGGGGCGACCACGCCAAGAAAACTCATTGTAACCACCCTAAGTACCTAGGCCCGGAGCAGTCAAGAGGTTTAAACCCCGAGCTCCAGCTAGGGACCAAATCTTGCGATCCTCCGCAACCAACATCAAAGCCTTGGTCATGCTAGGTGCCTCACCCTCAAAAACACATCTATTTCGATGATTCCATAGCGCCCAAGACCCCAAGATAATGAGAGTTGATTCCCTCTTTTTTGAGACCACTTGCTGCCTCACTTGTCCTTTCCCACCAACTGTCAAAGAAGTGATCGTTCAACTGCGGAGCTAATATATGGAGGTCAACCTGCTGCAACATAGTAAACCAGAATTGTCTTGAGAAAACACAAGCCACAAGGAGATGATCGAT
>VSTD030000074.1:0-11538 GCA_008808055.3 Sporobolus alterniflorus | reverse complement strand
AGTTTGTACGAATGAATAATTGAGAGTATAGGACATATCAGAGTCAACAGATAAGTTTGTATGAATGAATAATTGAGTATAGGACATATCAGAGTCAACAGATAAGTTTGTATGAATGAATCAGTAACTGCAAGGACATATCACAGTCAACAGATAAGAACCTGTGAACTAAAGTAATGCTATGAGCTATGGTGGTGTGACTACGAAGTATAGGATTGAAACAAAATTCATCAAAGCAATTGAAATGTATTCCAATTACTGATCATCAGGAACATATACCAATGGGAAATCAGGAATCCAACTGCAGTTATATTGAAATAAAAGTGTTACCAAGCGATCCTTCAAACCTTATTAAACACTAGACCCGATGAGATAAATCAACATATAAAAAACCAAAGAAACTAATCAACCGGTCGTCAGTTCTTGTGTAGTGTGTTATCTTTTCCATAATATGTATCATAGTCTAGTGATGTGGGTTTCAATGCTGCCACTAAAGCATGTTATGACAATCATTTAGGCAAACAACTTTCTCCCTTTTACTCAATCGGAAAGTGCAGGCAATTCTATATAATGAAAGGCATAGCAAAGGTCTTCATAAAAAATGTGTCCACGTTCGATTAGCGATCCAAGGGCTTAGCTCTGAGAAGCGATCCAAGGGCTTAGCTCTGAGACGCATGTCTTGCAGTTTGTAATGAATTATGAACACGTTATAACACAGAACACCAAACACTCAGCGCATCACTAAGAAGCAATCAAGATTTTATTTTTTCATATATGTTCACCATCGGCCAAATACAACGGTAAGCTTTGAGGAGACATGCCGAACATAGGAAATTAAGTATTCCACTTACATGGAAAGAAAAAAACAAAAAGAAATGACATCACATTGACCAGATCCGGAAGGTGGGAGGGAAAAACACTGAAACATTCCAGGGGAGAGAGACATGGCGAACAGAGAAAATAAATATAAGCATTGAGTTTGCATCATTCAGAGAAAAAAATAGACTGCAACATTCATACCCAGAAGGGAAAAAAATTAGACAGCAGCATTCATATCCGGAAGAGGTGGTGGGCAGCGGGAAGCAATTTCCTAATTTTTTTCCCTTCCGGATATGAAGGCTGCAGTCGGTGCTGCAACAGATGTCATGTTTTTTCATGAAACCACTAACCTACAAGACAAGAAGTAAGCATCTCCTATAAGTAGGCAAGAAATCTAACGGCAGAAGTAGGAAGATAGTAAGGGAAAAATGTATCAGCTCTCCCATTTTTTCCCTGACTTTTTTAAATATTCTGATGAATCTGATCAGACTGCAAGGGAAAAATGTATGGGCAAAATATTTGAGGCAGCTATAACATATTCAACAAATGATTTTGCTCTAATCAGATTTCCTACACAGGTAAGTTACCGGCAATACCTTCTATATGAGGCAAGGAAGGAAAATTGCAGCTCCAGTTTCAGTTAACATGGGACTATTCTTTGAGAACAAGAAATAGCTCAGGAAGCAAGTCAAGAACCTATGGAACAAAAGCGTACAGAAAATGGTTAAGCTACCATGCAACAACAGATATATTATAACCTATGAAATTGATGTAGTTTGTTGATTCTCCATGGGTTAATATTTGAAGATAACAGGGGAACCTAAAAAGTAAAAATTTTATTTTCAATCGTAGCAAGTTTTCTGGCAATCATCTGCGTAATATTTACCTAGAGCCTCAAAGGAAACATATGTCGAGTCACGGACCTGCATCATAGGACGATCTGGATATTCACTTCGTGATCCCTCCGGGCCTGTTGGTGCAAATCACTTATCAAACTGTGTCAGCATCGGTTTACAGGAAATGATGGATTACTGGAACTACGTCCAAATAATAAAAAGGGCAACTTAGAAAAGGAAGGTACCGAATAAAAAAAGGTAATGTTGTTTTCCTATGTCTCACTAATGTTTTGCTGGATAACATGTTAATTGTGCAACTTTTGAAACATATGTTTTCAACTTCAATGGATGATCATTTAATCTTCAATGGATGCCAGAACCTTGATTTTCGGTTCCTTTTGCCAAGTATTTTTTCCACCCCTTTTTCGCTTTTTTGATTTAGCGTTTTATTGTCTTTTCTCTTTTTTGATTTGGTTTTTTTATCGCCCTTTATTTTCCCCTTCTTTTTCGCTCTTGTTTTGTATCTTTTTTTTTTCTCTAGCCTACCCAACTTGCTTGGGAATAAAAGGTTTGGTTGTTGTTGTTGTTGTAATGAGTAGAAAAATATGGGAATAAACACTATGTCAGCTTTTGGTGCTTCTCTGCGCATATATTGAAGAGTCTTGGTCCCCTAGGAAAATGAGAACGGCAAATCAAAGTTTATGTCAAAACATAACCAAATACAACAAGGCAAAAGTGTTGGTACTACCTACTACAACACAATACTGCCCAAGGCACGTTACATGTGTACCCACAGAACTCTGCATTTCCCCAGCACCCAGATCACCGGCCCCATTGTCCCAGCATCCGGAATTCTGGAGTGTGAAGCCGCTGCCGATGTCACAGTGCAAAAACAAAATAACGGAGAGGGGTGTAGCATTTTCGCATACCTGGTCCATTCATGGTCTAAGAAGAGGCAAGGGAAAGGTCCTCGTCCTCCGCCCGCTCCTCTCTTGAGGCACACTGCCCGATTTGATGGAGGGGGGCAGCCATTAGAGAAGAACGAAGAGAAGATGGATTAGGGGAGGAAAGCAAGGATGGAGCCGCCGTGCCGAAGGGGGCGAGGCGGGGCTGGAGGTCATGGCACGGCGATGCAGAAAGGGCGAGGTGAGCGAGCGCGAAGCCCAGGGAGGAGGAGCTGAAAATGCGCTGCTCGGCGGCCCGTCGCCGGATCCGCCCGCCACAGCCCTGGATCCGCGACGAGGAAGAAGAAAGGCACCGTCTCGACGTCGTCCATGGTCATCCGGGAGCCGGCGAAGGGCGGGCGACGGTGGCGGACGGGCGCGTCAGCCGGGGCGGAGGTCGCCTCACGGGGCGCCGGCGAAGGGCGTGCGGGGAGGCATCAGGCACGGGTGGGGGCGGCCGAGCGGCGCTCATCACCGGCCGGGCGAGGCGGTGGGCTCGGCGGGCTAAAACCGGGGTGAGGAGGGCGGGGCAGGCTCTGCGGGCCCTGTGTGCGTGGCGCGTGGGGCGTGAGCGGACACGCGCGAGCGATAAGTTTTCGTCGTCGGTGTGCCTGTCCCCGAGATGAGAGTTAAGTTAATTTTAGTTCGTTTGGTTTTGATAAATGCAAATTGTTTAATTTTTGCCTGTGTTTTTTTTGAGTTGATGAAAATTATTTGGATCGATAAAAGTTTTTGTTTTTCTTATAGTGAAATATTATGATAAATGATACAATACCTCAGAGTAGTATAAGACAGTAGAGACAAGGTGGCCGGGTTTGACGATGTCCTTTATCACTTTTCACGCTGCCTTGTTGAAGACAATGTTAGCCGTTTTCACGCTAACGCTTTTCACCAAACGAAAATGTTACAGCGTGTAAGAGAAAATTAAAATTGTGCAACAAAAAAGAAACAAGTAAAATTTTAAAATATAGCTAGTACACTCACACAGAACATCTTCGCCACCGCGTTCTGAAAGCTACCCTGATTGGCGTAGGGCTTGAGCGCCCAGTGGGTCCAGGACCGTGCAGCTATCTGTCGGCCGGCTACTGTAACCATATCTGGGTATAGGTGACGACAAAATGTACCAAGCTCCTAGTTGACGCAGGTTCAGTGTCCTTCGCCGTCCTAATTGACGTCCTCATAGCTCTCACCCATCAGCCTTATAACAATGCGGTCCTCGTAGCTTTTGGTGGGTGGAGCTGTGAGAGAGTAATACGGCCTACAAAATTTGAGTTAGTTACTTTAATTATATAAAAAATTATTAAAAATGAATTAAAATTAATCTAACATGTAGGTGACCTGTGGCTAGTCATCAGCCTCGTCCTCGACCCCCGGCCCCTCGGGAGCCTCCTGCTAGGTCGCTACGATCTCTGTCTCCTCGGGAAGCTCCTGCTGGGCTGCTCTATCCTCCGGCCATGCCGGCCACGCTTTATCCATTTGTTGTTTGCTCGTGTCATTCAAAGCCTCAATAAAGGCCTCATGTCAGTGTTGGGAGGCTGAAGTGTCCTGCAAATAAAAATAATGATAAAATATATCAAATGAAGAAGTAAAGTAATAATGAATAAGGACATATAAATAAAAATTAAGTAAAACTATTACCACAAACAAGTCAACGAATGTGCCTAAGCCTGCCTGGGAGGAGGACGAACCGTTGCCCTTTCTACCTTTCTCCTTAGACTCAAGGCGAAACATCTGTACACATTTGAAAAACAAAAATTAATCTTTTTAATAATATAGTTCAAGATATATGTATATATAGTGATTATTATCGTATAACAATAGTAAATTTTACCTGTCAAAAGTCATCATTATCTGAATCTGCTTCGGTGACATGTGCATTAAGTCGTTCATACCTTTCTTGTTTTTCAGCGAGTGGTTTTGATTTCTGAAGGTGTTTCTTTAAAGGATCTGGTTCTTCTTTCATTAACTCTAAATCACGTGTGGCTAATTCTGCGAGTCCTGCCCCATCAAATACAGTGAAACTTAGACTTTGGTGTCCTTCATTTTCTTCTTGATAGACATGAATGATATCATCATCGTTGTGTCTTTCCACGTATGCATCATATCGATGAGTGTCTATTTTAGGATTAACTTTATACACCACCCACCAATATTTTATGTTTTCGTGAGGGTGACTTAGGTAGTAAACCTGCTGCACTTGATGTGCAAACAAAAGATTGGTGCCTAAATAGCGTGATTTGTACTTCACCTCGACCATACCAAAATTATCAACTCTGGTGCCGTGGACTGGATCAAACCAATCACATTTAAAAAATACAACTTTCAGCTCTTTGGTGCCATCGAACATGTACTCAATGATTTTTTGAAGTACACCATAGTAGTCGGCTGCTAGTCCACTAGCGTCTTCACCGTTTGCTACTACTCTGCTATTTGTTGTGGCTGCAAGTGGATGACTCACTTTTAACTTCACCGCCCGAAAACAGTATCTGTTGATATCATAGTGGCCATATTCCAATGCTCTCACCTGACCAAGTGATAACTGCCGCAAGTCATCAAACACGTTGGCATCCTGCATAAACTACGTATAAAGGGGCGATACATGAACAACAATTAGATTCATGTGATAGATCAACGACAATTAAAAATGAAAAAAGGGGCGAAGCAAAAAATTAAATTTAGCCAGAACCACTTCGAGAAGCTTGGACCACCTTTGACCCCATGCTGGCGCATGGAATTTAATTGCTTCAATGTAGGTTGTCCACTTCATTTCCATTATGTCTTGTCAAACATTTCGAAATATGGTTGGACTTCCTCCATGTTCGTGTACTTGTAAAGCATGGCATAGTTCCACTCATCCTCTGTGACATAATGTGCACTAGGAGCCCCAACACCTTTATGCTTCCATTGGAAAATTGATAGCTCGGTCAACGGAACTTCTTCTACTATGTGGTACCGCATCGTATGAGAATTCACATTGTTGGCGCATGAGAAATACTTACTTGAGAAGTTCGTAACCTCTTTACACGCGAATGCCTCCACAATACAACCATCAACCCTTGCCTTGTTGCGCACTGTAACTCTAAGTTTTTCCAGTTCTCTTTCTTGACTATACATCCACCTAAACTGGACAGGTCTTCCAACCTTAACTTCCCAAGGTAAATGCACTAGCAAATGTTGCATCACAGTGAACCATCCAGACGGAAATATTTTTTCCATCTTACATACAAGGAGAGCGATTTCCTTCACTGGCTTCTGCATCATCGATTTTGAGACTCGCTTAGCACAAATCTTCCTATAGAAGCAGCTGAATTCAGTGAATATCTTCCACAGATCATCATCGAAATAGCCACAGAACATTATCGGCATTAATCTTTCTATTATAATATGGTAATCATGGACACACCAGCCCAATATCGCTGTGACGAAGAATAACGGGGTTACGCTGCTGAAACCATGAATGAAAGATACACAAGAGCTAGCATAACCAGATAATACATGCTGGTTGCCATTATCAGGCTGTCCAAAATACGTTGGACAATTCTGAAATGATGCACCTCACAACTTAATGTGAGGTGTATCATTCCCGAACGGGTGCCGCATAGGTTCCTTAGGTGACGTGAACCCTAAACCTACTTTAGAGCTATGAAATACGACTTTCATCTGCTAACTCTGCACAGCGGAGGCCGGCGAGGGTGGCCGGCTAGGGCCGAGGGCGGCAGTGTTCAGCCGCTTGTTGCCGGACGGCAAGCAGAGGCGGCCAGGGGCGATGCTGACGCAGGGTGGCCTGATGGCGGTGTCCCGAGGGGTGGTGCCTCAATGGGCGGAGGAGGCTGGGGGCGGCACCAAGTGGGGCGGCCCAGCGTGGGGTGTCCTCGGTGGTGTACGGCGGCATTGAGTCAAGAGGTGACACCTCAATGGGCGGAGGCAGCTGGGGCCGACGTCGAGTGGGATGGGCCCACGTGGGGCATCCTCAACGGTGACTCCTCGTGGCCGGCGGTCAGCAGCGGTGAGCGGCGGCACTGGGTGGCCACGGCGCAAGGGCGACGACGGGGGTTTAGGGTGAAACATTTTTCTACGCGTGGGTGTGACTGTGGGGCACAGGGGCGTGGGGAGGGGATAGGGTGCTGGTACAAAATTTGGAAAAAAATGTCGGTCCTACTATACATTCGTCCGTTGACCAAACATTCCTCGGTTTCGGTACCGAGGAATATAGCACCGTTATATTCCTCAGTGCCAGGGAATAGAAAATCACCAAGAGATGTACCCTATTTTCCTGTAGTGGGTCCCGCCATCAAGAGTCTGGGCATCGCTGAAATAGGAGGGATCATATACAACAGTTAGACAACAAGGCAAAGCCTGAGCATCTAAGCTCAACAGTACTGACCCGCCAAGGCTGCCACACAGCTGACTCCTAGACATGCAAAGGCCACAAGGAGATAGCTGACTCACTTGCCTACATCGACTAGCTCTAATTACTAACAAGTTTTAGCCAAGTTAAGTTACTTAGAGATTAAGTTTGCAAACTGATCTAAGAATGCAGCTGAAGCAACAACAATAATTGTAACCAAGATATTATCAACAACAACGGTTATCACATTAAGCCAATCTAGTTATGAATCTTGCATTCCTACGAGTAGACGCAGTGAACAAGCCATCATACATAGCTGAGAGTGGTGCAGAGACTCAAGTCAATATACACCATATAGGGGAAAACCTGATAGCACGACATAAGTATGATCTCGAAGACCCTCCATATTGCAACCATTTGCAACGACAATCAAAGAGTCAGTTCGGGTCCAACCTCTCCCTAGTGCATGCCTTCCACGTGATACCCCATAAATCCTGCATTATGAATGCTTGCTCACAAGGGCCCACACGATAGGGTCCTTACCCGACACGGGCAGGGGCTACCACCTTGGAGTCTCGAATATCTTTTGATCCTCTCTCCGACCTTCCTATTTGATGATACTCTCCTTTCCCTTAGTTGCCACACCCAGTCTCAAATTAACCAACTTTACATTCTCCTCCAACCAAAGTCATCTTTGAACCAACAAGGGATAAAAGCCCTAATCCTGCTAGTGGAGCCTGCCACTCGACTTCTACCGTTGGTCTATATACTAAGCATAGCAGTAATATCGGCATGTATCTTCAAAAGGTGCAAGGATAGCAGGGAAAGATCACCTAATGCAGTTAGGGTTCCAACAAACTCCTAGAATGTAAGTGCAGACGTAATCTATAAACTAATGATAGTTATAAAGCAAGAACTGTAAACGAGGGTCGATATGCACCGTGGCTTGCCTTGCTCAAAAATGAAGTTAGTATCCTCGCAACTTAGCACTTATGGAACTCCAACACCTCCTTGACCGACTCCTCCCACAGGCAACCTCCTGATGATTGTGGGACCTACATGGTATGCACATGCACAGGTTTATCAAAAGCAGCAAATAATGAGGAACAACAAGGAAGTTAAAGAAAGATGGTTACTGATTTTTATGCTTCTATAGATTGATAGCTTCGATTGAAGAATTCCAAGCTAGTTAACAAGGACTAGGAAAAGATTAAGAATGGAACAAAGTAGTAAAGTAAATTACACCAATTTTCAGTGAAGAAACCGAACTTGGGTGACTTACGAGGGATTAAGGATGATTGAAAGGATTTACGGTGAAGTTTAATTAATTATCTCAAAGTAATGCAATTACTAGGATTTAATTAACTAGATGGGGAAATTAATTAATTTAACCAAATACTTATTCATGGTCTATGCTGGAATTATTTTTATTCAATATGCATATAATTTACAAGCCCTCAAATTTCTTTTCATAGTTTAAATCAATTCTAATAATTTATTATGAATTAAACTTGATTAAATGAGGATTAAAGTTTAATTAAAATTATGCATATAACATATATGTGTTAACACTTTTAATTGATAGATTATACTAAAACATACCCAACAAAATTTATTTCATATTTTTTCTGACCATTACTTATTTTTGTATAAGTTGTATAAGATTTTTAGGACTTTTAAAAGAATTTTTGGAAAAGGTTTTAAATCTGGCCCAATGAAAATACAGACACACCGTAGATATACCATTGGACGCCGTATAGGATCTGCTTGACTGCAGCTGATAGTGCCGTGCCAACTTTGTTGGATTCGTACATGGGCTGACTTGCTAATGACCCATGGGGCTCAGCCTGACCCAAACCAGTTCGGTCGGCCTTTCCTGACCTTACGGCCCATCGCGCGGGAGCACGCAGCCATGGTGCCAGGCACAGCGGCGGGCCGGCCGACCTAGCACTGCCAACGGCTAGGTGTTGCATCACGACCACCAAACGCAGGAGGCGGACGAGGCGGACCCATTTTGGTGGTCGGCTGGGCAGGGGCCTCACTGGCAAGGGCTGGCGACGATGGTGACTTCCGAGGTGGTGAGAGACAGCGGTGCCTGCTAGGGGGGGGGGAGAATGCACAGTCCGAGCATCGTGCACAGAACCCCTGTGCAGGTCGGATGGGATGACTGGGAGGGACACAACCTCAGACCTGAAGGGCTTGGGCCAAAGGAGTTGCTTGATATCGCCACCTGGCACACCTCTGACGAGGAGGTGGTCGAGGCCATCTTAATACGAGGCGATGATAAAATGGCCCATGGCTCAGCAAAGGTGCCAAAGGTGGCAAAAATGGGGAATAGCAGCACCCCCAATGGGTCGTAGTTACTACTAGCTACAACAACGCCGACAAGAAAGGGGGCGGCTCCGACAAGGAGTACGTCATGGTCGATGAGTGTGACTTCAAGCGTCAGGCGCAGCAGTCGAATGACCACTTCGAGAAACTTGTCGAAGAGGCCTGCTTGAACCATGTGTAACCCATCAAACACAAGCTCAAAAAGTGCATAATGATGAAAAATTTCATGACCTCTAGGGCTCTCCCTAAGGGCAAGAAGCCCGAGGGAGACTCGGATAGAAAGGACACTACACCCTTCCCCAGGGAGGAGGCAGTCTTGTCCATCTATGACAGACTTGTCCCCCACGAGTCTGGCTACCCCAACGTACCTTCAATGGTCCGAGTCCCTGTTCACTTTTGATCAGATGGGTCACCCAGATTGCATCCCAAAGCCTAGAAGGTTTCCCCTCATAGTCGATCCACTAGTCAGAATGACCCAGCTCATGGATGGAGGCAGTGGCCTCAACCTCATGTACCTTGACACCTTCAAGGGGCTAGGGCTGAGCTGGAACCTTCTCAAAGCCAGCCCGCACCGATTCTACCGAGTGGTTCCGGGCAAGCGGTCCATGCCTCTTGGGTAGATCAATTTGCCCATCACTTTCGGAGACACAAGCAACTACCACATTGAGACGCTCACCTTTGAGGTTGTTGACTTCTCTGGACCATACAACGTCATCCTCAGGCGGACGAGTTATGTTAAATTCATGGCCATCCCTAGCTACGCCTACCTCAAGCTCAAGATACCAGGGCCTGCCAGCATCATCAACGTGGAGGCCAAGGCCTAGCGAGCGCTAGACTACGAGCAGATAGCATCAGGCTAGCCCCTACCACGGTCGCCGCTGCTGGGCTGAAGGAGTTGTGCCTCAATGCACAACCCTCTTTGGCTAACTCGGCCATGCCCTCCACATCTGGCACCTTCCAAGCCACTGAGGATGCCAAGGCCGTTCGAGTCAACGCTGAGGACCTGGCCAAGACCATTTTTGCGTGGAGACCGATGGACAAGCCGGCGTTTCCCGAGAGGTCACCGAGCACATCGTGAACATCAATCCCGGCTCCAAGCTGATCAAGCAGGGCCTATGCCACTTCAACGAGGAGAAGCGTAAGGCCATTTGTGAGGAGTTAGCTAATCTCTTAACCACTGGTTTCGTCAATGAAGTGTAGCACCCATACTAGATTGCAAACCTGATCCTTATACCAAAAAAATAATGGAAATGGAGGATGTGTGTTGACTACACGAGCTTGAACAAGACATGTCTAAAAGAACTGTTTCCTCTTCCTCGCATAGACCAAGTCGTAGACCTCACAGCAGGATGTGAGCTCTTGAGTTTTGTGGATGCCTACTCAGACTATCACTTGATACCACTTTCTAAAGCAGACCAACCCGCCACCACATTCATCACTCCTTTTGGCTATTTTTGCTACATAAAAATGCCATTTGGACTGAAAAATGTAGGGCTATGCATCAGTGGTGTATGCAGTTTTGCTTCAAGAAGCAGATAAGGCATAACCTTGAGGTATATGTCAATGACATCGTGATAAAGAGAAGGAAGAGTGGCAGTCTCATCTCTGACCTGGAAGAAATCTTCAACAACCTCCGACACTTCAACATCAAGTTAAACCTAGAGAAATGCACCTTCGGGGTCCCCTGGGGGAAGATCCTAGGTACATTGTTACCGAACACAGTATTGAACTAAACCTGGACAAGATCTCGACCATTGCTATGGTGGGTACAATCAAGAACATCAAGGACGTTCAACGATTCATGGGATGCCCGGTGACCCTCGCCCGGTTCATGTCCCGGCTAGGGAAATGCGGGCTCCCAATGTATAAGCTGCTAAAGAAGTCTGACTTTTTCTATTGTGTGGAAGAGGCATAGAAGGTACTCGATGAGCTCAAGGTGCTTATCACCAAGCCTCTCGTCCTTGCCTCACCAGAGCCCAGCGAGACCCTCCTGCTCTACATTGCAGCAACAACCTAGGTCATCAGCGCAGCCTTGGACACTTCTACAAGGTACAAAGGCTAGTCTACTACATCATGAAAGTCCTCTCCGACTACCAAACCTACTACTATTAGGTGCAAAAATTACTTTACACCATTTTGATTATGAAACGCAAGCTCTTGCAGTATTTTGAGGGTCACCCGGTCCATGTGGTCACATCACATGTGCTTGGGGAAATCGTCGAAACTACCTCACCATGGGAAGGATTGCCAAGTGGGCTCT
>VSTD030000073.1:0-20459 GCA_008808055.3 Sporobolus alterniflorus | reverse complement strand
ACTATTGCTACCGATGTGGCAACATGGCATCTATTCTGGAAGTGGACGACTGCAACAGTCACACATTTATCCAGGTACTCATCACCTCATTGTTCCTTGCTTCTCAGTTTTATTGGGATCATTTTTGTGCTACTGTCACCCTTATTGAATACATTGGTATTTTATATCTTAAAATGATTGAAACTAGAGATTGAAAATGTAACCTGGCATTTCATGTTTTTCTTCTTGAAAAGGCATCCATCAGTAGCTAGCTTCACTGCAGATTTCCAAATATTCTTCTTTTGGTGTGTGGTGCTGTAAATTGTAAAATTCTATGTATGATTTCTCAACTTTGTTCTCGTATTATCACAGTTTGAACCAGCCCCTAGGAGAGGTGAGCCAGACGTGACGCGGAGAACGCCAGACTATTTCCTTTGAGGCATTGGCGGTACCATTTCTCAGCTTGAGCTTTGATAATCAATGTTGGCCAGTGACATCTGCTGGTTCCTGCACAAAGGCCAACCTGAAAATAACAAGGGAAATACCAAAGCCCTATGCAAAACTTGACCTCCAGTTTTCAATGCAAGAGATGCTGCTATCCTGAGAGAAGGCAAGTGAGTGATGCAGCCATGCCTGAATTTTCAGCCTTTCAGGTGATGGAAGGACCATCCACTCCCTCCCCCCCTTTTAGGCATTTCTACAAAAAGGTGTGGAGTTGGTAAAGGACTGAACTTCTTGTATTTGTAGCGTAAGCATGTATAAGGATAGGCCTGTACTACTTTGCATCATCATTCATCAATGGCAAGACAGTTGATCGACCTCCTTTCAGTGTCGGTATATATAAATCTTGTTGTAGGTGCTCTGCTTACCATTCAAAAACTGACTGGTTTTTGTGAAAACTGGAGAAATCGGTCTGGACTGGTTTATCAAAAATCGGTAGGTTACAATTAGAAAAAAACACAAACGATTTTTGAGAAAAAAATATTAAAACAGTAAAACGACTTCATTCAATATTTGAATTTTAAATGCAAAACTTACCGGTTAACTGGTTTTTGTCTGTAAAATTTAGATTTTAAGTTTTAAACTGAAAGCCAACTGTTTTTTTTTGTTTTTATGGTTTTTGATAAACCGGTATCCACCAGTTTTAATGGTTGGTTCGGTTTTTGAAACCCTGCTTCTTACTGAGCTTATAGACCTCATGACATTGCCGGCCAGTTGCTAATCCTCTGTAATAGATTGCTACTTAAATGGATGAGCCAGTGTTCGATCCGCTATGTAAACAATGTGCAACCTTTGTGAAGTTCAATGCAACAATCAATGATTCAACACGGAGATGATGAAGAATATTAAATCCATAGTTTAAAAAAACTGGTAGTTAATGAAAACGTGAAACACCCACACCTGCCTAAAGGTGTACTGCCACTTGAACAAATTAGCCTGTCATCAGGATACTGTACAGGGCGTCGCTCGTCCCTAGCAAGCGTGGCCGTTGTCACAGCCTGCGAGTGGCGACGCCGAGCCTGTTTTTATAAAATGGAACAAAGTTTCGGTCTTGGAAGTACACAATATTCATATTATTACAAATTTCAGCATTACGAGACAGAGAGAAGAGCGCGGCGGGGTAGATATTGGTGAGCGAGAATGCCGGGATAGCGTGGAGGTGGAGTCTATTTTACTAACAATAGTCAAATTTAGCAAAATAATCTAGGCTGTTGCCTGTTGGGGATACTCTGACCTAGCAAGACATGCAAAGTTGGTGCGCTAGCTTATTGGAAATCCGTTGGCTGTTGCGTGCACAACACAGCCAGGGCCGAGGTGGAGCTGTTGGTCGCCGTACGTGTCGGCATGTCTGTTTTCGCGGAGGAATGATGCGAACGCACAGGTGGAGATACGGCAAAGTCTGTGCTAAAGTTGGGAGGACCAACCGCCCGTGCATCCTAACGAAAACGGCCTGAACGCAGCAACAGAATGGACCCATGACGGTGTGTCGCCACGACGAGTTCGGGTACGGCCCAGTTGCAATCCAAAGCCTACCAAACCGCGACGTTGAATTTGTCAGCATACCATCCCATTCGGACCCGCGGTTGAGCTCGCCTCAGCAGTGCCACATTCTGGTCTGTTTCCCGCAGCAACCTCCTTCGTAGCTCTGCCCCGGCTCATTCGCGAATAAGAAATGACGTCGGACCAGGTCCTGCGTTCCCGAAAATAATTTGTGGTTGTATCAGTTCAGCCGTTTCCATCCCACGCTTCTTTAGCAAAAAATTTAAAACGCCTCACGGTCACCTCACGGATTGCTACGTCGTCGTCTATTCTTAATCGAAGCGGAAGCCCACCGGCTCTCCCTGAAAGCCTGGTTTCATTCGCGTGGCGGCACGCGTTGGCACTGAGAATCCTTCCCAGTTTCCATTCGCGCGGCGTGCCTAAATGACGAAAGGTTAGGTCGGTTTTTGGTCCTAGAGAAAAGGTTTGTTCGCTCGCCTTCGGAACGTTCAAAACTATGAACTTTAGTTTGTGTGTGTGACCATACGACAAGCCCAACCAAACCGCCATCGATCGAATTGGCGTTTAGTACGACTACGTCTTGACTATGATGATTTTTGTAACCTTTGCCCCGCAGCACATGCAACAGCCACCATGCGCGGAAAGATACGGTTCAACTCCCACAGGAATACCTCGAACTAGATAGGACGACAGTGCTGTGTCTGCGGATTGCCTTGTAAGTACTGCTACCCACTACGGTACGTACACACTGCACAGTCGGTACACTGTGCCTATACAGTTCAGTTAGTCATATCATATTGCGAAAAGACATCACTTTTGATTATTGTTTTTTGCGAAAAGACATCACTTTTGATTTGGTAGCATCGCCGAATTGCACACACATGGCGTGCTTTTCTTTGTTTCGATTCATCCACCTCCCTGGTCTCTTTCGATGAGCTAGCAGCTAGGATCAGCTGCATGCAATTGCACGCCTCTGAGACTTCCGGGCACCATGCTGCCTTCTGTTTTCACCTTCAGACAAGCGTTTTGCCGGAGACGGAGAACCCTTCTACTCCATATACGTAGGTCATCACATGACGCGCCCCCACGGACGTTTTCTACTAAACACGTGACCGATCGATCGACGAGCCGGGACCAGCTGATAACGCGACGCGAGGTCACATGACGCGTCGCCGTCTCCTACTCCTAGGACGTCTCGAAAGGGACCGGCCGGTCAAGCCCAAGCTTTGTTGATCGATCGATCAATCGAGCTGGTTTGATGCAAACAAAACGTACGCGGCCAGGACGGGATGTGGACCGCCATGTGCGCGAACTGTCTGCTGCCCGGACTGCCGGATCGGTGAATGAACCAACAACGTTGCCTACTATACGCTGGCTGATCTACCAGGACCAGAGATGGGCGCTCACACAGTGTGGATAATACTGACTGCCGAGTACAGTATGCTGCATTGCTGCTCCAGCCTTGCCATGCCATGCACGCATGCACATTCAAGTTTGGTGCCGCCCCTGTGGACCGTGGTTGCTAACTCACTTCGATCGAGGAGTGTGTGGTCCTCGAGATATATAGCGCCGTGCGTATCCAGAGCAGGTCGCTGAGGAGGAGCCCATGTGAACCTCACTCACTCGCGTCGCATGGATCGACGACGAATACGGATCTAGCGCGTTTCATTGCTTACTGCAAGGTCGATCAAGAGTGCTCCTACTTTTTATTGCATATATTTGCATGAATGATGATCGACAGGCGTGACGCCGTCGTCCCTGCGCAAGTTGCTCAAGTTACACAATCGCAGCAATTCCAATGCAAGAACAGAGGAAACTACGACTGTCGTCTCAGCTTGGAATGCAAGTTACAGTGGATGGAAAACAGATCGCGCAACAGGGCGTTCACCGGTGCGACTGCAGCAAGGAAGACAAGAAGCATCGCGGCACAGGCTCCTACGGCCTTTTTCTGTGACGTGGTCGCGCCTGGAAACATGCGCAAGTGCTGATGATGCCAGGCGCAAGGGGACACAGGTTCAGGACAAGGAGACGAGGACAGGGGAGTTACAGTGCGGAGGCGTGACACACTTGTAGTGGGGCCAAAGAAAACCTTCGTCTCAAACCGACGGCGATGCCTCTCGTTTGCATACAGTGTCAAGTGCTGCCATCCGAAAACCACCCCAACCTACTTACAGAGTGACCACTCATGACTTCAGCAATAGCCGCGACACACATAACACAGCACAAAACTGTCCCAAGTGTTGTTGCATTCATGCGTTCGGAGCCGGCATTTTCAGAGTGTGCGAGGGCTACAGCAGTTAGCACGGATTTCCCAGAGTACTGTACTAGAGTCGCGAGAGGATTGATTTTTTTAGAGTTCCACGGAAAAAGAGCCCGGTCTCAATGTAATGCATAAGACCACATATCCACTTATATTGTTCAACACCACAACAAAACAAAACGCACGATCAGAAGATATGTAACTTCAGAAAACCACATCCCCACAAAGGAACATGATTCGCGACATTATAAAAAACTACCAACTCAGCAGTAGCAAATACTAACCAACGACACATTTACATTTAATTACACTACATCATTGGCACTTTCAACACATCGGCTTCTACAATGTCGTCAGTAATCAGTAAATCGTCAGGGATAGAGCTCCCTCCTGGCTGGGACGGCCCTAGCCTCAGTGGTATGAAAACCATCAACTCCAGGTTGTCGATGGCAGCATCGAAGCCAGCCGTCATCTTCAAAGGCAATAGAACTCTCCAACATCTCAGCATGGGGAGAACCAACGTCCACAGATGTTTTAAGCTTCGCAAAGACATCCCCTGGAAACATAATGAATTTCTTAGCTTCCAAATCCCCCAACATAAAGCTGCGGACAACATATTAACTACACCATATTTAATGTTACAGAGCCAACATGTTGCCATAGTTTTATAATCTAGGCCCACATTGAAGCCAATTACCTCAGCTAACATCAACCAAGCTTGTTTGACAACTACACAATCAAAAATAGA
The DNA here is from genome assembly GCA_008808055.3 of Sporobolus alterniflorus. Classification (NCBI taxonomy): domain Eukaryota; kingdom Viridiplantae; phylum Streptophyta; class Magnoliopsida; order Poales; family Poaceae; genus Sporobolus; species Sporobolus alterniflorus. The sequence goes on along the minus strand of VSTD030000073.1, from coordinate 15,471 downwards.
TGTTTTATAGATTTACTTTCACTGCAAAACAAGCAAGTCACATCCTCAACTTTTCTCCTTTCTCTAAGTTGTTTCTAGTCAGCAGCTTGTCATTAGACAATAACCAGAGGAAGAAGTGAATCCTAGGTGCCACCCTTAGCTTTCAAACCACAGGAACAAACACAGATAAAACCCCTCTAAAATTAATCACTCTATAGAGGGATTGGGAAGAATACACCCCTGAAGAGTTGTATTGCCACACAGGTTCATCATCCTCATTGTTTAGCTCTAGGCTAGCAGCAATGCTGAGCACTTCCTCCCACAAATTGAATAGTCTAATATCAACGTCCTCTTAAAAGTACACTTCAGATTGCGGCCATCCCAAAGTCTAACTATTGTCCTATTTTGCTCATTGACTATGCAGTATAACTCCCAATATTAGACGACTAGACTAGAAGAACCAAGCCACTGATCTTCCTAAAACCTAACTTTATCGCCTCTCCCTACCTTCCATCTAAACCCCATCCTAGCCACTTGAGCTGCCCACATAATCCCCTTCCAGAAATTAGAGGCTCCTACATCACTACACATCAGGAAATTGGGACTAACAATTCTATATTTGAAGTCTACGAGTTGCTTCCAGATTTTATCATTATCAGAGCAATATCTTTTGAGCCAAGAACCTAACAAACAGATGTTGAGATCTCTCAAATTAGGTATTCCTAACCCCCCAAATTCCTTTCTCATCGACACCAATTGCCAATTTGCAAGATGGTATTTATGGCTATCATTATCATTATTCCAAAGATAATGAGACATTTGGGATTCAAGTAGCCTAATAGCCCACTTAGGAAATTTCAAGAAGGATAGTGGATAGGCCGGTACACTTGCTAGAAAAGTCTTAACCAGAGTAAGTCTACTGCTGTAAGCTAGAAGTCTCCCCCTCCATCCCGCCATTTTCTTAATCAACTTGTCCAGTAAAGGATGGACATCCTCTCTCTTAAGCCTCTCAAAGTGGAGAGGGATACCTAGGTATTTAAAAGGCAACCCCCAACAGGACAGGATAGGATATGGGCAGCATTATGAATATACTCTTCTTCTAAGTTCATGGGAATTAGTTCACTCTTATGAAAATTAATTTTCATGCCTGAAACTCTCTCAAACAGCATGAGCACACATTTAAGGTTCCTCAAGTATTTTAGATCACAGCTAGATAAAAGTAATGTGTCATCTGCATACTATAGGGAAAAAATGCCACCAGGTCTAAACTGCTCTAGTAGCCCCTTCACCAAACCTTTCCCAACTGCTTTAGACAACATTTTTGTCAAAGCATCTATCACTAAATTAAATAACAAGGGGGACAGAGGGTCCCCTTGTCTAAGCCCTTTGCCTGTTTTGAAAGTTGCGCTCTCTTCCCCATTAGCCAATACACTCACAGACCCTCCAAAAACTAAATTTTTAATCCACCCTATCATTCTCTCACCAAACCCCCTGGCCCTCAAAATTTCCAATAGAAAGTCTAAATTAACTTTATTGTAAGCCTTCTCATAATCAAGTTTAATAATCACTCCTGGTTCTTTATTTTTATGGACAGAATGCAGTACTTCATGAGCTACAACAACACTTTCTAAAATAAATCCCCCCTAAGAAAAACACTCTGTTCTTTAGCTATAATCCTTTGACAGGTTCTTTCCAGCCTACTAGTAATCAGCTTGCCAAAAAATTCAAAACTACAATTTAGCAGGATGATAGGCCTAAAGTTTTTCATATCAGTTGCATTATCTACCTTAGGGACAAGTGTCAACATAGCAAAATTTAACCTAAACAGATCCAGTTTGCCCCTGTGGAAATCAGAGAATAAGGCTAGTAGATCCTCCTTAAGCAGGCTCCAAAACTTTTGATAGAATAAAAAAGGAAGACCATCAGGCCCAGGAGATCCCTCAGGGTAGCAACTAAATATGGCTAATTTAATTTCCTCCTCGCTGAAGGGTGACTCTAAGATTCTATATTCCTTAGCAGATATAACATCATCTCCATCCCAGAAATCACCTACAAGGGAGAAATCCCCCCTATCTTCTTTTCTAAACAAGTTCTTATAGAAATCTACAGCAATCCTTAGTATATTATTTGTGTCCTGTTCAATCCCATTAGGGCCTATGAGACCGTCAATTCTTTGGTTCTAGCTCTATGATTGGCAATAGTCATGAAATATGAGGTGTTTCTATCTCCTTCTAAAATATCTCTGTCCCTAGACCTTTGTTTTGCCTTGATTTCCTCAAGAGCCCAAAGCCTATCAAGATCTCTAGCCAATTCCTTAACTATGTTTTGTTCCTGAGCATTTAGAGGTCTAGACTCAGATTCCAAGTCCAAGGCATTGTATTCTGCAGCCACAGCTTGTTTATGTTTATTAAGTTCTGCAATAACATTTGCAGCCCATCCTCTAACTAACCTACACAGATTTCTAACTTTAGCTTGCCATCTGTCCATGGGACACAACCTAGGAAGTTCAATTTACCAAGCTTTTTTAACTACCTTTTCAAAGTCTTCTCTCTGTAACCACCATTTTTTGAACCTAAATTTCTTTCTACCAAAAAAACAGTTATCCCCCGATTCCAGAAGGAGTGGAATGTGGTCACTTATTCCTTTGGATAAACAACTGATTTTAACAAAAGGGAAGAGGGCTTCCCAATCAGTGGTAACTAAGACTCTATCTATCTTGGCAGATATTAAATTCTTTTGATTGATAGACCATGTGAACTTCCTATTAGATGGGCTAACTTCTACTAAACCCCATTTGTTAATAAAATCATTGAAATGGTCAGCCATCTTCTGATTGATTCTACCATTACTCTTATCTAAGGCAAATCTATATAAATTAAAATCTCCACCCACAATAGTTGGACCTTGCCACTTAGATAAAACCAAATGGAGCTCATCTATGAATTCTGGTTTCCCCTCATCATAGGGGGAACCATATACAATGACTAACCTCCAACTCAGGTTGGTTTTCTTATCTAAAAGCATACAACTGATTGAGAACTTCAAAATAGAGACATTTGACATTAAGAAAGAATCTTCCCTAACACCTACCAATATACCTCCTGCAGTCTTCTTATCAGGCAGAAACTCCCATACAAAAATAGAAGGGCATGTCAAATTTTTCAGAAACGCAGGAGAAAACTCTTCCTTTTTGTCTCTTGGACCCCCACAAAATCTACCCTATGATCTCTAATCAAAGCTTCTAGACTCAATTTTCTACCAGGCATATTAAGCCCTCTAATATTCCAAAAAATGCCTTTCATCTGACTAACCTTGATTTGAATTTCTTCCTATTGACAACCAAGGTCCACTGACCTGGTATATCACAGCTGCCCTCCATCCGGGCCTAATCTACTTTACTATTTGGGGTCCGCATTTCATTTGAGGTGCCATTAATCAGGGTGTCATCTACACCATCTAAATCCCCTTTGGGAGATGATATTTGACACTGGTCACACTTACTATTAAAATTTTCTAATCTACTTATATCACTGCTCTGAACTTCCAGAATAGACTTATCAATTTCATTTGATGAGACTCCTAAACTCACTCCAACATCCTTTGCAATAGTAATAATTTCCTCTGAAGAGAGAGCAGAGAAGGGATTGGAAGTTTTGGATATACCTTTGGTGCCCTCTAGGTTGACCAATTTCTTCCTTGCTTGAGCTTTCTCCATCACTGTCCTCCCATCCTTGGGAATTCTGCTAGGCCTTTTCTCAACTAGGATAGGGCCCCACTTTGGCTCACCTTCCTTCTTAGGATTTCCGTCCAGGTTCATCTCCTCTTCTGTTTTACTCACCACCCCACAATCACTCCTGAGCTTAGGTAGAATGTATATGTTGTCAGGAAGGTCTTGAGCCCTCTTTTTGATCTCCTCCTCTTTGATCCACTCGGCAGGAAACCTAAGTACCTCAGCATCATCCATACACATGGGGTCTTTCTCCTCATCAGATTCCACCTCAGCCGCTTCCATCTCCCTGAGAAGCCTAGAGCAAGAGTACTGAACTAGTTCACTATTTTCCATCCTCATAGTATCTTCACTACCTGAAAAAGACTAACCCAGTTCATCAACTTCCTACTCCCTGAGGGGGTTGTGCTTGATCTTGATCCTGAACCTACATTTCTTTTAGGCTCATTGTCTCACCCCTGTTGTTGGTTTCTTCTCCATCTCCATAGCATGATCAATTTCCTCAATCTCATCATCCTCTTCATTTCCTGGGTCATCATTGTCATCTCCCCCCTCATCACCTTCCAACATCTGACCAGGTTTTGACTCAACCTTGAACTGAATCAGATACAGGCCATTTTCCATCTCAAACAATCTCTTCCCAAGAATCTTAGCCATGTCCTTGCAAGCAACTTTAACCCTAACCATGCTAAAAAAGGTGGTGAATAAGGAGTTCCAGTCAACTTCCAAGAGATTCTCTAAAGAAGATGCCACCTGCCTCAAAGTTCTCTAGTTAGTCCATTTGGGCGGGATACCACTAATCTGCACCCAGATTTCCTCTAGAGTATCATATGGTTCAATCTCCCCATTCCATGCTTTGAGAGACACTAGGACTCCATCCTTCTTCATCTTGAAATAGGTAATATCTGATATCAAAGTTGCTGCGACTTGCTTGCGGGGATGGAATCTCACCAGGTACCTGAATGTCTCAATTTCCTGAGCTGCCATTGCCAGCTGCTGTCAAAGAGCCTCTTCAAGTTGTCAATGATTTCTCCCTCATCAATCAGACCCTCCTCCACTGATAGCACTGCACAGTTGTCTAGAAACCTCAGATACCCACTCCTGTTCATCTCATCACCGACCTCTACATGGTACAAACCTAGCCCTTGGGCAGCAGTACCCAAATACTGAGCCGGTTCAATGTGTTTTCCCCATTCTGGACACTCCCTGCCTATGTGATCAGAGGTCTGACAGATAAAACATAACCTGGGTTCCTTGCAATCTATACTAAAATGACCTACGCCAGCTTATCCCCATCTCCCTCTGGATGCTTCCCATCAGCTTTGTTAGCCTTCTCTGATTCCTTGGGTTTGACCTCCTCTTGTCTTTGCCTACCCTGTGAATTCCTTGGCCTAGGACCTCATGGAGCCAGCTGCCTCGGTCTGGTCTCCTGCTGATGGAAATTGTGGTTCTGGCCATGTTGATTCATCTGAAATTGCATCTGACCAGGAGCAGGACCCAGGAAGGGGAAAGGGAGCATGGAAGAAGCCAAACTGTGAGGGGAATTGCTAAGGATGGAACAGACCTTGGTGGAAGTTAGGGTTCCATCAACCCTGACCAGCATTCCACTGTTCTTCCTCAAACCGGCTTCCTCGCCCATCCCACTGATCTTCCCCTCGCCCTCCACGGCCACGGCTCCTTCCTCTATTCACACGACCTGCCATACCGACCTGGGCTACTTGTAGAAATGAACTGGGGACTCCCTTGCCCCAGAAATCACTAGCAAAGTTACCTTGCTTGGGATCAGGCTTGAGCACGTCGCTGCGCTTCACCGGGAAACAATCACCCGCCCCAAATTGCCTTGACTCCCACAAGTCACGACGGATCCAGAAGAGACTCGGATGGAACTGGCTAACCCTACCACGGCGAGAAGGGACCAGCCATAGCTGCTCGAAAAAGGACTCGATACCCTCTCCCTCCTCAGATTGCGGCCGCTGCGGGGAACCCTGAGAAGTCCTCTGAATCTGAGGTTGACGCTCGGATGATGCCATGTGGCTTGCATCCATGGAAACCACGTCATGCTCGACATCCACCTGACCTCCTGGGCTTTTCCGACCGGCCCAGCCTTGGAATCCAAATTTCGCGCTCTGCTTAGGATTGAGCCTCTTCAACTTGTGAGGCTCCCCTGTCCCACGAGCCGGGCTCGATCGCACATCGGAGGGGAGTCACTGGCCTCTCTGACGATCTCCTTCCTGAGGAGACTGAAGGGAGGCCGGCAATGTCAAGAAAAACGTCGTGGAAGACGGCGGTGGAGGTGGTGGGAGCGGAGGGCTCGGGGGAAAGGGGGGAGCCATCTCCTCCTCAGGCTAAAGGTAGGGTTGCATCTTTTGAGTTCCAACTTGGAAGCAGCAGATATGGACGTAGGAGGCAGCAGCGCTTCATGGTGTGTGCAATCCAATCCGTCAACGAACCGGTCGCGTTGTCGAGATAACAATGTTTGATAGCAAAATGATGAACTGAGTGGCACAAGTTCGCCCAACTGGGTGCTGCCCGTCATCCCTGCTATGAGCGAAACGTAACGAGAATCTGACGCGATATTTCCTTCCGTTTATGCCTGTGTCCACTCCATTGCGGACGATAGCACTGGTCTGCAGGGTGTGTGGTTGCCGGCTTGCCGCTGCAGAGCTGCGGCCAGCCAGAGAGCCTCCTCGAGAAGACGACGCCGACGAGATCTCTATCCAAGAAAAAAAAAGGATTTTAACGGGAAACGCAACCATCTCCTGTAGTTTTCACCAGTACAAGCCTGGGGACAAGTGTTCGAGTAAATTGGAGAGAAAAGGAAGGCAGCCGCTCAGAGTGATTCAGATCCTACTCAAATCACACACAGACACGCAATCGTGGTGCGTGTGTAGGCCCCCGTCCAGGGACAAGTGTTTGTGCTTATCATGTGAGGAAAAATAATGCAGCCGTGTATGATGGTTCCGACGAAAAGAAGGTTGCGGAAATGACGACCGAAAAACTGTGACGGGGTGTGTGGTTTAGTGACTTAGAGCGTCCGGGTCGTAAGACTGCGTAAACACAACGATGACATGCTGATTTTAACTGTCTGATTGTAGGCAATGTGTCCTTGTGGTCATTCTTTTATCATTTTCTTTATTTGGTTTGACCTAATATGAGCATCTTCTTCTTATAATATATACGCGGAAAAACTTTCGAAAAAAAATAACTGTGATGTGGCCCGGACTAGGAACGGTACGGTCCGGCCTCAGTGTAATTCTTATTGATGAAAACCGGACGTTGCTATTACGTGTGCGTGGGTTTGCCCGTAGAAGACCACTTGTGCAATTTCAGCTTTTCTACGGGTTGGATGTAAAAGAAGATCGAGAGAGAGCACTGGACGAGTGGTCGGGTAGAGCGGTGACGATGCTCCGTTCGGTGCTCGACACGTATCCGTGCTTTCGATTTCCCACACGTGCCGAGGAGGAATTTCCCCTTTTTTTGAATCAAACATGTCCTCGTCCGCACAGTGCCTATCTGACTGACTACTGGCTGCTCCTAGTCCTAGCGCCACAGCAGCTCTATCCCCAACCCGACGCCGGAGCAGAGCTAGCCCCACGAGGCGGGCCATTTCGGCACGTTGAGCTCGCCCCACGGCGGCGCGGCGCAGGCGCAGCCAGTCATCAGCACCCACCGCCCCGCGCGGTCTCCATACGCAACAAGCCACGAGCGGGGGATCGGAACGTGCGATGCCTGCCCGCGCGCGCGCATGGTCCTCTCGGTGTGGGACGGGCGCGCGCGACGCGGCCATGGACATGGAGTGGGTCACCCCCGACACCGGACCGGCGGGCATGTCGGCAGAAGAGCATCCATTCTTTTTTTGCGAGAGAAGAACATCCGTTCATAGCCAGGGCGGCAGCCTTTTTTCTTCGTGAACAACCCCGCACTGCGCAGGTAATGAACCATGCCGGGCATCGGCACGGGCGCGGCGAGCACCACGGGGAGCACGTTTCCGCCAGTACCTTCCTGCCGTCGAGTGGAGTGCACGCAAATATCAGCATGGGGTTCCATCGCTCTGAACACGTGGTGTCGTGGTTTTTCTTCACGCAGACCGCCGGAGCGGCCAGTCTCGAGATGCGACTTTCCGCCCTGTACGTAATAAAATCTGCAACGCCCGCCGGTCACTAGAGTTTAACTTCTCTCGTTCCTGGATAATGGTCCTTCCTTCTACATAAAGTGTGAATGTGCGATTAGGCCGTGTCAATGACTGAAAGCACCGGGATAACGGACGCGACACGGTTTTCTGCATGTTTCTTTCTATATATATATTCTCACAAATGCAAACACGTCATGTTGTTTGGGCAAAACTGTTTGAAACATAGTCGTTGTTGGGAATCTTGTCTCACGTGCTTACGCTGACACTGACTCGATAACTAGTATGAGCTTGACAACACTCGATCATGACGGTGACTCCGCAATAATCATGCCGGGGGGAGAAGAAAATTAAGCGCCACCAGCTTTAGGACGCCTGGTCATAGACACCGTAGTGGTACCTCGTATACGGAAGACGGCTACAACCACACTGATTAATTTAGTAGTACGGACTAATTTTGTTATTATATATGGCTCTCAAATATACACAAACGTAGGAGTTATTAGGTTTGTTTGGTAGAGTTTTGACTTATCTAAATTAAATCTGGCCGCTTCAGCTTCTGAGTTGCAGATGAAGTTGAAGCTAGAGCCGGCAGAGGGCAAAGAGGGTTTCTCTGCCCTCTAGTTTTTATTTTTATTTTTTTAGATTATTCAATGCTAACCAGCAGCATGACAATTCTACTAAGGTTGAGTAGTCTTATTCATTCTAATTCCTGTTTCCAACAATTCTACACATGTGATTGGCATAATATTTAAGGATATCAATTATAATAGAAGATACACTGGAGGCTCCTGGAAATATGAGAGTAGGAGAGAGAAAAACGCAGGATTGCGCTGCCTCAGGTCAAATTCGTAATACAAATGCTATTTTGCATTTGTTTGGGTAATCTGCTGGAACCGAGGGAGCACATATGCAGAGAAAACTCATATGTGTTCTCGCATGCGTGACTGTTGTAGACGGTCTAACAAAAATTCTTAAAGGTGGGTATAAAAACTTCCATTTTTTCAATTAATAATGGGTCTAGATCGGACAAACTAATTAACAACTTATGGATTAGAGTATTGAACGTTCGATGCGTTGATTGAATGAAACAGCCACTTGCTTTCAATAGATCGAACACTAGTAAATATTTTTTAAGGTTCCGGTTTAGCATGGATCAAAGTCGAAGAAAATGGCTGTACACACATAGCTGCCATTTTTCTTACAAGGGGAATGCTTCGAGCCCTTGAATTAGTCTCCTGATTTTGTAGACCTTGAATGAATTTTAAAAGATCGGCCCTTAAAATGCATTGGAACCCCCCCCCCCTGGGTCCAACACCGGACGAATTTCAGCAACAGAATCGTTTACAAGAACGTGACTACGCAAACGGATTGCACGGGCAAAAGGCGAGGATGCGCATAAAGGTTAGCTACCAGGGTAAAAAACCAGCAATAAAATAAGCACAAATCATGTCAGTTACTATACTCTTGTTGTCCAGCACATTTCTTCTACAAAGTTTAGCACGTGGTCTCAGGCTGGATGGGACAGCCAACAAGATAGAATATACCCTCTACAGTTCATCTAGCTTTTCTAATTTGACTATTAGCAATAAAATAAATAAAAATCACTCTATTTATGGTTAATTAGTAATTATGATGATATAATTAATATTTAGAAGTATTATTAACTTATTTAATGGATCAATAAAAGCATAATTAGCAATCATCGGTCATTTAGTTGGTAATTAACACCATAAACTTAATATTAATAATAATCTGAATTTATTGATTAATTAATATATAATCAGCTATTGATATTTAAAATTATAAGTCATAATCATCTCTAACTATATAGAGATGACTCGCTAAGGGTCTTTAAATACAATTGTCTTGACATACAGTGTGTATATAACATCATGTAACACATCAACTTTCTAACCTACTATAAGTTTTATAGCATATCTCTTTAACATGTAGGATGTACACATCATTATCTATCACATCATTTTTCTCTATTTTTTATTATCTATAATTTCTAAAAAAAATATATAAATAATAATTAGACATGTAGGATGTACACATCATCATCTGTTTCATAATATTTCTCTATTTTTTCATTATCTATAATTTTATAAAAATTTACATAAATAATAATTATTTTAAATACCTGCAATTCTCTTGATATGCAATGTGTCCACATCATCATATATCTATCATCTTACTCTAATTTTTATTATCTATAATTTTTTTAAAAAATAAATAATTATTATTTTAAAATCTCATAGTTACACATGAGGTTATCAACTAGTTTAATTAATAGATTTGGTCTCAATCCACCCCCAAAAACTTACACTTTTCGCTATCGTATACCCTTTTGAGCCTTCACAAAATTAATTTTCAGATTAGTTTTGTTGAGTTCGTGTCCTAGTCAAAGTCATATTGCTGGTTTAGGTCATCTTATTGATTTGTTTGAGTGTTGCATCTAGTTATCTAATCATTTTCCATCATGTCATATCACCTTGTTCAGATTTGTCTCTGTCCAGTTTGGTATTCTGGTCATATCTTCCACATACGAACTCGGATTCCTGTGTTCTTGTACTTTTTGGAAAGCTTAGTAAGTTGTCTATATCTTTAGTATTCAAAAGCATCGTAGAAAAATCGTTTTGGTGGTCATAGTTTAATAGATCCAAATCTATTCTAGAATCAGAATTTTCTGGGTAGTCTGTATTTTGGGGCCAATATCACTTGCTTACTTTATCCGAATAAGGCTTCCCATGTACTGAAATCTAAGAGAAAACAAAGATCTGCAACATTTCTGTTGTAAGTTTTAATGTCTAAAGAGGTTTACATTGTCAAATCAGCTATAGAATAAGATATTTGTTGATTGCTTTGAATTGTATTCTGATTCTACAATACTTTGGACAAAAAAAGATAAGTAAAATGCAAGTGCAAATTTAAAAGAGCCACACAAGATAAAAAAGAAAGCAAAAAAAATTCAGAAGTGCTTGCATCTTTGTGTCCTCTATACTTCGATATATGTCTTGCTAGCTTGAACTAGTGTTGGGAATATGTTTAGACCAACAATTTGACAAGTACTTTGGACACTTATTCAATTTTGCTATCTAATTTTAATTTTGCTAATCGTTGCTACCAAATTTTGTCATCCAAGCTACACTTTATCTCTTGAGCAGAATAGGTTCACCTTGCAGTCATCCCACGCTCTACAGGTTATCATACCGACCACCAATTACCACTTGTTGTGTAAGTAGAACACTTGTAGGAGCGGGGTAAGATGCTTGAGGGTGTGTGATTTCACTATCCATCTTACCTAGTAGTTGATAGGGATAATATTTTGTGTTATCTCCTATTTTCCACTAACAATGGCAGAGAAGGACATGTGTAGCAACAAGAGTCGTCTCCATAATGATATTTGAGAGATGCTACAAGTGATGAATGATTCTATGAATAAGCACATTTAATACATGGATAATTTATTCACTAATGACAAAAATCTTCAAATTCAATCTTCTTATAATGGGTTCAATATGGATGCATATCTTGATTGGAAATGACAATGGATAAAAAATTTGCACAATGTCGTATGTGTGATAGGAGATAAATTGAGATTGTTGCTATTTCTTTAACCTCTTGTGCTTTGACTTGGTGGGAGAAATTGTGTGTTTTGGATAAACCCCAAACTTGGAAAGATATGAAAATACTTATGAGGGAAAAGTTTTATCAACATGATTTAGCGGAACATATCCCTATTGTATCTTCTTCTTTACCTAACATTTTGCAGGACAAGGCACAAAACAAAGAAGACTATATGGAAGACAATGAAGTGCTTATAATGTCACACAAAGTGTTAGAATTATCCACTGATCTTGCGCCAACAACTTCTTCAAATGAGAGCAAAGAAGGGCAGTCGTGCACCACAGTTACTACTACCATAAGCATCCACCACCTTGAGTCAAGGATGACTCAAAACCAAGAAGGAGAGAATGATGATATCATGCACATGTTTGCTACATCGGGTGTCTACATTCAAATGTCCCCATGGCCTCAACCTTTCACGATGATGGGAAGAAAAGGTTGCGCTACAGCTCTAAAGATAACTTTGAGTTGAGGTGGACTCAAATGTAAGAAGGGGAGGATGATGAGGACATGTCTTTCATGGATACAACCACATCCTCATGGAGCGATACTAAGACATCTTTAAAATACGGTAAACTCCTTATGGTCTTTAACCAATTATTTTGAGAACCGATTACTACCTAATGATTTAATTATTGTTAGGAACCATGGAGATGATGAGGAGGACAAATGGGACATCCAGAGGGAACTGGAGAGGCAAGGAGATGTGGACATCAAGGTGGAGATCCAATCCAATTTAGAATTCCAGAGTTTGACTTCGAGTCCAACTCAGAGTCCAGAACCACATCGGTTTTAAATTGATGTACCGGAGGCATATCAAATCAGATTTGGATGTTCTACATATGCACAGAGAGAGGACCAGACAAGCTTTCCAATGACACCAGTCCCAAGTCTAACTAAAATAGGATTCGACCATAATTTCTGAAACAATGTCAATATCTAGAGTCCAACTCATCCAAGAGCTATTCACATTAAAACTGATGTCCAGGTCGCATACGACATCCAATTGGGACATTCTTGGACTCCATGGAAAGGAAAGGAGATAACTTTTCAAATGGAACTGGTTCCATGTTCAAATTCACCTAGAAGCAATGGGAATCATCAAAATAATTGGACGTGCAGAATCTGTCTTGGTGATGCGCCGCCGTTTTTGGCCTTTGGGCCGTTTATCGTGTCTAGTCCATTAGGGTTGCATCCAGGGGGTACTTGCATGTCCCTAGACCCTTTATAATCAGTAGCTATCGCACCATTAGAGTTTGGGTTTTGCTTAGATTAATCTGTTAAAAACAGTTTTGCCGTTGTTGTGGCATGTGAGACCCCAACTTGTGAGCTTAATCATTCATCTGCAATTCAGGTTGCATCTACTTCATTCTTGCTTGTGTTCTCAATTGCGCTTGCAGGGATTAGCCTTCTTGGTGTGGTCAATTCATGTCACACGGATTGATAAGCAATGGAGCAGTGGTGTAGTGACTGCAAGGGTTCGAAGTTCTGTTCGAAACCTTCCTCATCAATGTTAAGATCTCCACCAATCAACTTACCTCTACCTCTTGGAAGATCGGGACCTAACCTCTCATCATGACTCCTTAGAAGAAAGCCAGGAAAGCTACAGGGAAATTTCTAGGGGTAATCGGGATCGATGAACCTGCACACATGGCACCTGCACTGACTCCTCCATCAGGTCTCAGAAAGGAATCCCGATCCTTCGATTGAGCAGGTAAACCTATCTCGAGTAAATTTAATTTTCACCGGTTACCTGACAACATGTGAACCCCTTGTACAGAATACCTTGAGACATCGACCCGGTCTCTCCTGTGAAGGGTGTTCCAACTGGTGGCGAGCCCCACAAGGTGGACAAGCCCCAGAGTCCTAAAGCTGAGAAGTCTGCGTCAGAATCTTTGAAGCCCTAGAAATGCACAAGGTCTCACCGGCGCCGAGGGTACTCCAACTTCTTCATTCCATGCTACCCCAAGTCATGACACCCCGAACATTCCCCAAAGGCTAGAGCCAACCGAGATGCCTAAAGTGATTCCCTCGAGCCCTCGGTCCTACAGACTCGGGGCACCCGATGGGCCACATACATGCGAAGGTTCATCCATGCCTTCATCCAGAGCACAACCACGACCATTTTTTCATGTTGCGGAGTGCTTGTGGGATATCCCAGATTTCATTCAGGTCGGATTTCACACCGGTTGGTTTGTTACGGCTGTCGTGGACTCCGAAGCTAAAAGAGAAAACATCAAGGTGTTCTTCTCTAGCCTAGACACCACCTCAGCTTAGATTAAGGTAATCACTTGAGCACCCCTTTACCATTCCTTCCTATCATGAATTTGACCCTTCTTTGGTGTAGGCAATGATTAAACATTCACAAAACAAGGATCAATTCCTAAAGGTTGCAATAAAGTGGATGCAATAAACTCAAACCTTTGAAAATGAGCTCAAAGCAATGATCGAGCTTAACTCAATCCTCCTAGCACAGAACGAAGAGCTTGAATCCAAATTGGCCAATGAAATCCAATCGAAAGTAGGTAACTTCCCATTGTCTTTCATTTTGACATCATATCCGAGTAAACTCTGGACTGACCTTGACTCTATCCTACAGAATACAAGGACCAACTAATGGCCCTCAACAACATTCCTGGTGCTCTGGACTCGGCATCCAAAGCTTTAACAGACCTGAAAGCAAATCTAGATGAGGAAAAGGCTGCCTGATTCACAGCTCAAATTGAAGTCAATGTTCTTTCTCGGGCAGCCAAGGACCTGAAGATCTCTGCCTATAGGTTCGCCACCTAGATCCACGCTATTGAAGACAAAGTTAAACACTTGGAAAACAAGTTGGTGGACGGGTTGAATGAAGTCCAGGCCTGGGAACTCTACCTTGAATGCACTACTCTGGCTAACGGTGATTACCAAATAGCAGATCTCCCAGCTGACCAAGAAACTAGAGAGTAAGGCATTTGGCCGCTTTCAGAACGCTCAATTATCCTTTAATCTTCTTACTACTAACCCCACTTCGACTCAAAGAATTAGATGTCGAGCATAACGCCTTCAAGGCGATGGTGGACAATGCAGTAGCCTTCTTCTACCCGGGTGAGTCATCCTTTTAAGCGCGCACACCCCAGATGCTAGACAGCATGCCGATGAGGTCTCAGGAGATTATTCTCACTAATATGAGATAGTCGGCTAGTCTGACTCTTAGAATCTTGAAGTCCTTATACTCCTGGGCCAACTTGGATGCAACAGGCGAAGGCTTCGCGGCGACTTGCTGTGATGAAGAAGTTTTAAAGCTTGTTGAGGACTCTGCTATGATGGTAGGATAGGTTATAGACATGCTAGGAGTAGACATGTCCCTTGGGTGAATGATGTACTCTAGTACTCCAAGTATTTTCCTTTATGTAACTATGTTATCACAAATGGCAATTAGTATCGTCTGGCTGATCTCCTTTCTACGTGAGTTTTTAACCTGCCTTACCATGATTCAGAATCATGTCGAATCGATGTTTTAGACCTTATTTGGTTTGTCCATAAGGGTTATGCCCTCGTACTAGCCCAGACTTAGTGCCTACTTACCCTCATGGGCATGGGCATTCGAAGCCATTGTGTAAGAGAGTCTTAGTCACCAGTCCGCTCGGGCAGTCTGGATTTTCACTGAGTGGTTCCCAACCTAGTGCTCAAGACTGTATGCATAATGTGCCGAGTTCGTAGAACATTTGAGGTTTTTGACAATTTAGATCTGGGCCTTGCTCAGTTTGTCAAGCTAAGGGTTTCACCAGATGTGATCAGTTCTTAGTGCCATGGTCACGCGGCATAGAGCATAAGCTCATCTTACTAGACATTGAAAGACCTTGATCTGCCTGGAACATTTGGGTACCAAGTCCCTCTGGATACTCAAGTTTGTCTCGTATTGCGACAAGCTAAGTGTTCTTTGGTCGCGCGGCTCATGGCCCGACTACTCGTGCATGCAAAGCTGTGTGATATGTGGTTTTGAACACTAATCGAGTCATGC